>JACXGI010000347.1:61914-79646 GCA_016801175.1 Esox masquinongy
GTGTGTGTGTGTGTGTGTGTGTGTGTGTGTGTGTGTGTGTGTGTGTGTGTGTGTGTGTAAATATAGTGTACCTTTTTATAGCTGTCTGTGAGCATGTTCCCCATAGTGTGGACCAGAAGGGAGAACTCTGGTCTCTTCTCATACTTCTCATCCCAGCACTTCTGCATGACTTCATAGCTAGGGGATATAGAACAAATTTTTTAGTTGAATGACTGGACATTTTATGAAAAAAGCACACTGACAAAATACACGTTCAGAGAACGGTGTTTTAAAAGTGACGGTATAGGCTTACACTTCATCTGTGGCATGATTAGGTTTGCTCATGCGATAGCCTCTCTTTAAGGCACTGTAGAACAACTCATTCATAGGCAGGTCAGGGTAAGGCGTTCCTCCTATTAAAAAATCAAACATTCAAACATTTAAAGAGTGATCTGTTGAAAACTCATTTTTAAATCTCAACATTGTGCTAAATCAGGAGTTTCTCAAATTTCTCAGTCAAGCAGAATGCTCAATTTTATTTTTCCCACCAAAAACCCTAATGCAACTTCACACTAAATGAACAAGTTACACTATTAAAAAAAATCCCCACATTAATTGATTATGAACCCGAAGCGTAGCTGGGGCTCATCTGACCCTGAAGACAATAAGCTAAATAGACACTGAATCAACCCAGAATTCGACAAGCTGATCATCTTTTCCTCTTCAGATAGCCTTTCTATTTAGACATGGTATAGAAACTGTATTTAAAACCTTATTCTGTCAGCCATTAAATCAATTAACATATAGTCTAAAGTTTGGCTTATATTGGTACTAGTATTTCTGAATTAACTACACTTAATTTATTTTTTCAGTTGAGTCGAAAAGTGATATCTTGTTTCTGACCAATCCATTAATTATAATGAATAGATTCCGTTTCCTGTCCACGTACCCAGGGTGAAGATCTCCCAGAGCAGTATGCCATAGGACCATACGTCACTCAAGGTAGTGTACAGGTTATGGAAGATACTCTCCGGGGCCATCCACTTCAGGGGCAGGAATGTCTAACAGGGGAAATCAGAGGAAAGGTTAACATCAGTCTGGTATTGACAAACAGCTAACAGCAGCAGTTAATTACATTTGAAGCAACCGGATGGTTGTAATCTGAGGTGTTATCGTGCTGTGGTCTTTTAAACTTTACATAGGGATACCATAGTGGTAAAATGTTGGTGGTTGGGGGTGTGACACTTAGTGTGCTTGCTACTCACACTGCCTTTGGATATGTAGTTGTCATCGTGCATAATGTCTCTGGCTAGGCCAAAGTCACAGATCTTAACCAGTTTACCCTCACAGATCAACACGTTTCTGGCGGCCAGATCACGATGGACACACTGAGGGGAAAGGTTAGCAGCGTGGTCAGAGGGGACACTATATATTAATGGTGAAGTAACACAGAAACAGGCCTGATACAGTTTGTTTTGTTTTTTGGTAAATAAACAATGTAAAGTTTAGAAGGTAGGTTTCCAAGCATTACCACTAATAAAATTAGACATATTATGTCATTGTATGTCAATGTAATCAAGGAAATTCCTGTTATTTTGAAATAATTTTATTTAGGTTAGTTGTGGGTAGTGTAGAAAATATATATCATAATCTCCCTAATACTGCTTACAAAAAACATCCCATGGCGGAATCTAGCTGGCTACCCCTGTTCTATGTCACATAAACAGCTCTGTACTGGGTCCAATAAAGGGTTAACAATACATACTTACACAAATATAAAGGCTGACTAAATCAAGTTAAACATAACCTACGTTCTTGGATGCAAGGAACTCCATGCCTTTGGCCACCTGGTAGCTGAAACCGATGAGGTCAGTATAGCTGAGGGTGGTGGAGTCACTAATGACCAGGGCTGAGACTGTGGTCTGGTCTGGAAGGAAAACAAAGAAACGGATGGAAGGTTTCAAACGTCAAAAGTAGGATGTTCAGGTGGTTCACCAACAGTGATGTCTATGCTACAGAATACATACAGGTTTCTGCATGTCAAATAAACAATAAAACTGTTCTTTCCCGTCCAGCCATCTTTTCTCACATGCTTCCCATATGCCTGGCATTCAATATACCTAAATTATACAAAGTATACAGTATGCCCTGGCTTTGATTTGGCTCAGTATTCTTTGTACCTTCTTCCTGGTATAGGTCGTGCTGGTATGGAGACTCGTAGGGAGACGGCTGAATGTCGGCATATTTGATGGTGTCTTTCAGCTCTTGCATGGGGACGTACATGGTGGGCTCATCCTTACTCATGTCCATGTAACCGCCATCACACTCACTGCCAAACGACACGTAGCTGTCCAGATATTTGGGACACGTTAGCTTTCGTTTCTGTATCTGACCATCTGTGTTTCATATCTGTTGTACATTAGCCACTTCCCGGCCAATATAACCTCTCCTGACTGATAGAGTGGAAGCTGACTCCAAAGACCTGACTGATAGAGTGGAAGCTAACTCCAAAGACCTGACTGATGGAGTGGAAGCTGACTCCAAAGACCTGACTGACGGAGTGGAAGCTGACCCCAAAGACCTGACTAATGGAGTGGAAGCTCTCACCCTTTCCTCTGGCTGAGAGGGGTGCTCCCTCCAGAGATGCGACAGCCGGAGTCTTCCTGGTTCTTCTCAGCGTAGTACTCCAGAAACGTGTGCTTGTTCCTGTGCAAGTAGTCCACCAGGTCTCCATAGCGGCAGTACTCAGTCACTAGGTAGAGAGGACCTATGTGTGTGTGTGTGTGTGTGTGTGTGTGTGGTGGGGGGGTCACAAAATTCCAATTATTTTTCTTTAGCAGGCAGGAACTTGTGTGAACTATATATTATACACATTATGACGGGGTTTGTCAAAATGAAAGATTGTCAGTATTATGTTATATTCTCCAGGCAGAGGCCAGTAGGCCAGTATGCATGCAGTTCCCCCAGGTCTTAGATCTGCTGTGATGGGGTGATGGGGCTGAGCTCACCCTGTTTGGTACAGGCTCCCAGCAGGTTAACGATGTTCAGGTGAGGCCCGAGGTGACTCATGATCTTCAGCTCTGACATAAGGGCCTGAGTCTCACTTCTCCTTGCTGTGGCTGGTGGTCACAAAATAAGGAGGTCACAAGTCAGAGAACAGAGAACAGAAAATTAAATCGAAACCCACTTTTTGTTGTCTAACCAAGCAACCCAATGACAAGTTGGCATTAAACACAACATCTAAACTGAAGATGATCATTATAACGTACATTTGAGCATTTTCACAGCAACTTTCATGCAGGACTGGGAATGGCCAAGACCATACACAGTCGCCTCGACCACCCTGCCAAATGCTCCAGACCCAAGGGTTCGACCTGGAACAGAACACAAACACTGGTCCAATCAAACCCGCTAATGATGTAAATGTGTTCTAATTTGTATCTGCTAGTCATCAGTCAAAGTTTGGGTGTTCCAGCATAGACATCATGTATACTACTCTACATAATTTGGTGCCCTCTTGGTTCTTACCCAGCACCAGGCTGTCTCTGGGCATCTCCCAGGCCAGGTCATAGGGCAGGTGGATGGGGTCAACGTAGATGTATTCGTGGCCGTCCAGACTCACGGACTCTATGACCTTCCACCTGATCTCATAACGAGGCTTCTGAGGCAACACACATGAGTCAGAGTTAACCAATCACTCTTTGACATCGACATGCCATTAGAGGGTTAGCTTTAGTATTGTATTTTGCCTAACTGTTTTTGACAGTGTCCAGTGTGTCTTTGTGCACGCCCACCTTCCTCCACACAGCAATGAGAATGATGATGGAGATAATGATGATGACGACCAGGGCTAGAATCGCAGCCAACACCGCCACCTGGGAGAAGAGAGCTGGAAAGTAGCACAAAACGTTAACATGCAGCTACAGCATTAACATGCAGCTATTATGCACCATAGTCAAAACAGACTACAGAGAACACAGATTCATAGTATTGACGTTTGCGCACAACATAATCCATTATTAACTGATAATAGAGTGGAACCAACAGCCTACACACCCTGAAACTCTCCAGGACCTGGCCTGACCTGTCTTACATATACGCATGTACTTTGATACATTCAGCTCCCCATAAATACATTAAGGTCCTTATATAACATTAATAACATCCTCAGTGTATAGATACATAC
Organism: Esox masquinongy; assembly: GCA_016801175.1. Classification (NCBI taxonomy): domain Eukaryota; kingdom Metazoa; phylum Chordata; class Actinopteri; order Esociformes; family Esocidae; genus Esox; species Esox masquinongy. The sequence goes on from JACXGI010000347.1 coordinate 66,080, forward strand.
TGCTAGACACTAGTTTGACGTCCCTCCAGCTGATTCCTCCCTCATTGCTGGCGTCACAGCGAATGGTCACCTGCTGGGGCTTGTGGAAGGTGACCTGGCTTCGGACCTGGCCGACCTTGCGGCTCTCGTTGAAGCTGACGTTGGTCTGGACGCTCAAGGTCTCAGAGTCTGACACCAGGGGCTGCCACACTGTGCTCCGGTTACTGCACCTGGGAGAGCATACGATCATTATCATGAACAGAACGTTATAACACTTGCAGGACAAGGTGGACGACAACTGATAGCTCTACTCGAGTGTGTCTGAGATCAATACCACTTAAGAAATGGCAGTTAGCCGAACAAAGTTAGTCAGACAGTGTCAACACAAAAAAACTGCTCACTCGCAATCACCACGCACCAAAGAGATATAATAAAATAGAATAGAAAATGTTAAGAAACATGTGCGAGCATAGGCTGCCCTCTAGTGGTCACGTTGTGTCAGTCTCTGACACGGAGACCTTATGACAATGAGGTTAGGTTGACTCACTTGAGCATGCTGTCACAGCTGAACCAATTGATTGTTGGGAAAGGGACCCCTTCAGCTACACAGGTCACAGCATGCCTGTGTCCTGGGAGGTGGTGGTCCGATAGGTCAGTGATCTGAGCGGGAACTATACAGGGAGGGGTAGAGAATTAGGAACTACATATCCCATGACTCCAGTGTAGCGGTTCCAGTGACCAACCGATTACAGTCAAAAACTCTTGAGGACCACCAATATTAGTACTTTATCATAATACATAATACAATTTTTTTTCTGCAAATCTGTCAAGGTAATAGATCAATCCTTTATTATTAGTAGTAGCAGTATTTTTTTATTTAAAAAAACTTTGCAATATTCCAAACTTGGTCAATTATCTTTTTGAATCTAAAGTGATTTTCGAGCCTCTGATCACAAAACATACCGTAAGGATGGCGAAATCAATGGAACCTGGTGGATGTAGTTCTATTGAATCTGTATTGATGACAAAAATAAAGACAAGGAGGATTCACTTCATTTAACCTCACCTTTGACCTCCAAATCAAAGGTAACTTCCTTGGTGTCATCTCCATTGGTGACAAGAATGGTATAAAGGCCCTTCTGTTCCGCCCTGATCCTCACCAAAGTCAAAGTGCTGACATACCTGATACAGAAAGAGCAACACACAATTATAAAGGTCAAGAAATCATTTAAACCTGTTCAATGATTCTACAAAAAAATACTACAACTTCTCAGTACTAAATCCTATAAAACAATCCATTGGTAAGTCACTAAAACGTCCAGTAACATCCAGTCCCTGTCAGTCAACAATGAGATGAGGCCTAGAAAACAGGTAACCCAATCATCTCAGACAGCAATGCTGTGTCATTCAGCACCCGACAGGAACCAGAGACAAACTGAGACCATCTCGAGAGGTCAGACCCCTCAGTGACTGGCTAACGTGACGCAGTGGACACCATTCAAGTGATTTCCGCCATTCAGTTCAGTTTTCCGCTTTCGTTTAACGACTGACATTACCCACGATATTTCTCAAAATGATCATTTATATCCCTGTGACAATACTGAACTGATGGCCAGTAGTGGTCTCACCTGGTCACGTGCTCCTGCTTTGTGGTGATGGTGTTGTCCCCTTTGACGCTGCTGTTGTCTTTGGTCCAGTAAACATGTGGAGCGGGGTAGGCCTCAATCTCCACCCTCAGCTCTACATTCTGGTATAGCTGGACCGAGACTTTACCCTGCTGGACTGGACTCAGCTCCACGAAGCCTTGCTCTGACGGAGGAACATTGTCATTAGTAACCACATAATACGTTAAGCACCTCTTTATCTCACATCCTGAAAGATCGTGCAGCTTAAGGAAGAAAACCAACAGCTTGAAAAATATGATTCAGTTAAAACGAGGGAAGAAATCATTCAGCCTATTTAGCTAATGCTTTCACATTTCTGATCCATTACTCCATTACTGCTCATTTAATATTCCGGTACCAAATATGTTAACATACCCGGATATCAAAAATACCCTACAGAATTCATGTTAATTGCTGATTATGTACACTGTACTTTACTATATAAACATAGCTGGTTAAAGATAACAATTCTCCAAGTTAAACCGTTAAGGCTAACATGAGAGTCTAATTACCATTGGACTGGACAGAGCCCTGTCCAGAGACATACAGACAGCGTGTACTGTATGCCCTGGCACTATAAATAATACAGTTTATACATGTTCTGTTACCATGGCTTTAATAAAAGACTCCTCACTAGGCATAGGGTAATCATTCTCAGAGGCACAACTGCACCATAGGTTAGGCTACCTATAATAGTCAAAGATGGAAAAGGGGAAAGAGATTTATTGTTTAGACCTTTAAAAAAATGTTTGGTTGACTTTCAATTAGCAGCATGTTATTTTAATGAAAAATTTATTGAATGAATGATAAGTGACTTCTAAAGGTTGGGGGAAAAAATGATCAAAAAATAATAATGATATGTTATTTAAGTGATGGTGGTCTCACACATATACTTCTGTTCTCTGGGACAAGCAACCCTTCCCCCTGAAATAAATCAAATTACATGTGGTTTATTTTAACAACTCTCTCTCACCTTGGGCATGAGGGTTCACATTATGAGTGAGGTACTTTCAGTCTAAAAAAAAGCGTAATAATAAGCTTTGCAGTCATTGTTTGTTTTCAGAGAGTCTCTCCCTGTGTCTTTCTCACCGAAAACAGTGATGTTGACGTTGGCTGTGGCTGTCTGGCCCTGGACGAGATCCAATACCTGACACACATACTGCCCAGCATTGGCCAGTGTAGCCGTGGAGAACAAGAGGTGGGAGCGCATGCTCTGTGACAGGATGTCAGTGAACAGCTCAACGTGCTCCATCTGACAGACACATGAAAGGAAAGGGCTGCATCAGTACATGTGACGACCTACTGAGAGAAGGTTTGCAATGCAGAAACTATGTAGCATTGAATTATACGGAAGGTCGAAGGGAAACTGTCACATGATCACCCCACTCAAAGTGCCAAGGACGTCCTAAAACTGTGATCTTAAACAGTCTCATGCATCACACTCTTACTTACAGCCTGGGAGCAATTAAGGTTAACGGCCTTGGTGGGGGACAGAACAACAGGGTTGATTGGGGGGGGTGCACTGCTCTTCAATGGGCTACAATCAGTGGTCACTCTTATTTCATGTTCAGAAACCAATTATTCATTTGAAAGGCCAGACTTTTCAGATAGATGGTAGATTTCAGCTGGATGATCATAATGACTGGTGTTAATCATAAACTGTATGTGTTACAGACCGTTTTATTACACTTACATGTACTCCTATCATTATAACCTGGTTTCTTTGAAACCTGAATACTGGTTTGCCATGGTATATGACACTGTACACCACATGTATGACATCACAGCACTTTCCGCTGCTCTAATTGCGTTGGTAAACAGTTTATAAACACAATAATGCGTCTCTGCGGTTTGTGGTATATTGGCAATTAACCACAGCTAAGAGCTGTATCCAGGCCGCGATATGTCCTACCATATATACCACCACACCCTCTCATGCCTCATTGATTCATTATAAAGAAAGTGGTGTGGACCCTAATTTTCGGTGGTATATGAGAAGGTATACTACTGGTATGACAAAACGTATTGTAAATGTTCAAAGTGCATGGGTGACTGGTTTATATTAGCAATAGGGCATGTCAGGGGTTTGTGACATATTGTCGATATATCACGGGTAAGTGCTCTATCCTGGCACTCTGTGCATAGGAACGGCCATTAGTCGTGGTATACAGGACATATACAACACTCCTTGCACCTAATGCTTAAGTATATGTGAGTCAAATCATATAGCATGGGCCTTTAAACGTAAACACTTTCACCACCATGGATGCGCTGTGTTATGAAAAAGCATGTGAGACACATTTAATGAGGACAAATCTAGGCGCGGCCGAACAGACATCTTGAAGTAATTTACTCTACGCCTCCCCGGGATGAGCAAAGGAGAAGTCAAACAAAAGGCCTGGTTCTTTTCTCTCCCACTCACATCTTGGTTGGGATAGTTCCAGTAGAACTCGACCAGATCCACTCCGTGCACCGTGCAGGTCACCGTCAGGGGCTCGCCCTGCTTCAGCACCGTCTTCGACGCATTGATGTAGGGGTCGAGCGCCTCCGGGACTAACACGGGAAGTGGATGAAGAGAGAGAGAGTAGTGAGAGAGTGAGGAAGGAAATAAAAAATAAAGAGTCAATTGTTATTTTCGAGACATCTAAGGGAAAAATTAAACATGTTGCTTACTTAGCAATATGACTGTGGTACAACAGACCAATAGATGATATCCTTCTGGAATTCTGTACCGTTTGTTACTACCAGACATGCATATGAACAACGACGCACTTGGCCTGTGCCGTACAGTGTATGTAATGACAACTAGGTCTCTAGCCTCTCTAGTCTCCTGAAATGTTACAATCTCCAGCTTCGGCCCAGGCACTCACCAATAATACTGAGGACGTTGAATGACTGGGACTCTTTCACCTCCCCGTTCAGCTCCCCGCGGCACACGTAGGTCCTGTCCTCCAGCAGAGCCCTGTAGCCCTCATGGGGGATGTAGACCCCGTTGACCTTCATGTCACTGTCCCTCTCATGGAGGCTGACAGTGATCTGGGGGTTGGTGACCATGCAGGGTATGGTCCCCTGTTCACTGGTCCGGGTCATCATGCCATGGGAGCTCTCAACAAACCACACATCTGGGTCTGTGTGAGGACCACTGAGTTAGCATCGTCCCGGAGATTACAGGAATCATCTGACACAAATATTTGCCTGATATCCTGACTGAATCGATATGCTGAGCTGTAAGATGAGCTGAGATAAGCTGAGGTGGAACCAGAACAGTTGTCTGAGCTAACTTAACTTGGCGAAGTGTTTTAGATGGAATAAATAATAGCCGTGTTCTCACCTGGCACAAACACGGCCACCTCTTGAGTCTCGTTGGTCTGTGTCTCTGTACAGACATACACTCCCGTGTGCTTCCACGTGACATCATCCAGAAAGAGAACACCGGTCATGGCTTTGGTTTCTTTTCTAAAATATGGAACATTGTCATCCCGTTTAAATGTCCATTTGACTGTCCCCTGTCCGGAACAGTTGAAGCCAATGGTGTCGCCCGGTTTCACAATGACCTCTGTGTTGTTAGGTTTGATCTCCAAGCAGTGGAACTTAGGGTAGAGGTGCAGAATAGCTGTAGTCAACACAAACAAGAAAAGGTCAGGTTTGGTGTCAGATTACTAGATCCCCAGGTCAGGGGTCAGGGGTTAAGATAGCAAAAACAACTGAGATATCAGTCCAATTAAACAGTGATGAGGGATGTGAAGACTCTGGAAGGGAAGAGAGATGGTGATATGTTATCAATGACAGATTTTAAGCTGGTAGAGCCTATTTGCCTTCCACATTAGAGAACAAAGACCAACCCCATTTCCAAAAAAGTTGTGACGCTGTGTAAAATGTAAATAAAACCAGAAAGAAAAAAAGTACAAATCATTTAATCCCTATATTTAATTGAAAATACTGCAAAGTTAACATATCAAATGTTGAATCAGAGAAATGTTACTGTTTTTGGAAAAAATACATTTCATTTTGAATTTGATGCCAGCAACACGTTTCATGTTTATTACTGTGTTGCATCACCTCTTCGTTTAACAATACTCTGTAAGTGTTTGGGAACTGAGGAGACCAATTGCTGTAGTTTTGAAAGTAAAATGTTTTTCCATTCTTGCTTTCAATAGGATTTCAGATCCTCAGCAGTTCGGGGTCTCCTTTGTCGTATTTTTCAGTTCATAATGCGCCAAATGTTTTCAATGGGTGACCAGTCTGGACTGCAGGCAGGCCAGTTTAGCATCCAGACTCTTTTACTACGTAGCCATGCTGTTGTAATACATGTAGAATGTGATTTGGCATTGTCTTGCTGGAATGAGCAAGGCCTTCTTTGAAAAAGACATTGTCTGGATGGCAGCATATGTTGCTCCAAAACCTGTATATACTGTTCAGCATTAACGGTGCCTTCACAGATGTGTCACCCATGCCATGTGCACTAATGCACCCCCATACCATCACGGATGTTGGTTTTGAACTGTGCACTTGATCCAACAAGCTGGATGGTCCCTTTCCTTTTTAGCCTGAAGGATGCGGTGTCCATGATTCCCAAAAATAATTTAACATTTTCATTTGTCAGACCACAGGACAGTTTTCCACTTCACCTCAGTCCATCTTAAATGAGCTATTTGCCCACGCAGTCGTTCACAGAGTGGTGAACCCCTCCCCATCCTCACTTCTGACAGACCCATCCATTCTGGAATAACCTTTTAATATCCAATCATGTTGCTGACTTTTGCCAAGTTAGTTGTGTGATATTCCACTAGGTTTAGTTTTTTAGCATTTCACAACTTTTCCAGTCTCTTGTTGCCCCTGTCCCAGCCATTTTGAACGTGTTGCTGGCATCAAGTTTAAAATAGGCATATATTTTTCAAAGAACAATAAACATTTTCAGTTTCAACATTTGATATTTTGTCGTTGTGCTATTTTCTATTGAATGTACGGTTGGAATGATTTGCACATCTTTGCATTCTGTTTTTATATACGTTTTACACAGCTTCCCAACTTTTTTGGAAATGGGGTTGTATTATTGTTATGGCAATTTACAGTAGTTGGACGCTAGGGCCAGAGGTTCATCTATCAAACCTGACCAGGCTCGGCTAAATTCTGTTGCAGATAACAAAAATAAATTCTTAATTTTCTTTAAGTATTTGTAGGGTGACAATTATGTTGCATAAACATGATTAGTGCTTTTCCCTGACAACTGGGCTTGTAAGGAGAATATAGTTGCTGCAATTGGTCAGAATCTAGGAGACAGTTGCAGGATCGACATCTCTGACTGGAGAGAACATGGCTTGCTGTACCCTAGTCTGACATTTCCAATGCTATGCAAATTTAAAGTTAATTATTGCCATGTTTCTTTTTAAAAAGAAATGTAGTCCAGTAAAATGTAATTATCACATGTTTTAAGGAACGGCACACTTATGTGATAACATTTCTTATGAGTTAACAATGCAAATTTGTACATCTTTTTTTCCTCAGGTATTCTTATGGTTTATTTGACAGGAAAGTATGGAAAGATGCAAGGAAAGATAAGACTTTTTTAATCTTTTATTCTAAAAAAAACAGTGGGCCGTATTTGTACCTACCCTCTAGTACCTGCCCACTGGAGGTAACATCATAAACTGCCGGACTAAATAGGATGTTCAATTTGACTGCACTGCATTTCAATTGGATTTGTTAGCTCACAGATTTTAGGGTTTTCCTGGATCAAAGGGAGATAAAGTGGCCGAAAGGAGTGAGCCTTACGGAAGCCTAATGTCTGTAAGGTCATTCACCAAAAGAAACCTGTTAAAACTGATAGGAAGTCCTCAATAATAATATAAAGAGCAGGTATTGTGCCGCAATTACAACAAGACCAGTTTTAATTGTGTAGAAATCCAGCTGATGATTTCTATGTGCGTCATGTAATCATTTTCTTTAGTGGTTAGAAGAACCACTAGTGCCACTGGTCTTATTGTATATTTCCTGATGTTTCCCAAGTGGCTGTTCCTTGTGTTTCCCTAGTGTCTGTTCCTAGTGTCTGTTCCTAGTGGTTCCCTAGTGGCTGTTCCTAGTGGCTGTTCCTAGTGTTTCCCTAGTGGCTATTCATAGTGTTTCCCTAGTGGCTGTTCCTAGTTTTTCCCTAGTGGCTGTTCCTAGTGGCTATTCCTAGTGTTTCGCTTGTGGCTGTTCCTAGTGTTTTCCTAGTGGCTGTTCCTCTCACCTGTAAGAAGGACCGTCAGTTGAACACTCGTCATGGTAACGGTGGAGATAACTTCTCTGCGAACAGAAAAGAAGAACACTGTAAGCATCTCCATCATAACCCCTGTTTTTCTCTATTACATTCCCTCCAGTATTGCGTTTGACTCATGGTTAAAAACAAAACACACACTTCCCATTCAGAGTTTCTGTTTGCCATAAATTTGTGTGATTAGGCTGTTTGAGCGACAGACATAGATAACTCCAAGTTTAGTGTAAGGGTGCTATTTTCTCCAAAGCTGGGGAACCAGTGAGCCTACAGATCATTAGGGTGACCTGGAGCCCTGGAGCCACGGTGGGAGGGACAGAGGAATGGGTCGGAACATTCTGAACTCATAAGATCTCATTAATATTTCTTCACAAACATTGCTGATACGCTCATATTATGATGGATGCCTTTCCCTCCTGTAATAGCAGCAGAGCAAGGTCAAACCAAGCTTGGAGCTTACTATATAAATCACATGTCAGGACCGAACAGTCTGTTCCCTACCCTTAGAAGCACAGGCCTAATCTTAGAAATAGAATAAACAGAACAGATGTGCTATACAACAGATGATAACACCCTTGTGACTTCTGTGAACAACATTCTTGTTCTATGTTCTGAATGGATTCACAGGAGAGGTATTTGATGGATGGCTGAACATGGCCAGAGCAACGTCAGAGTTGGCCAGAGTTTTTTCTAAATAACAAATGGGTTAGTGTGTGCCACTCCGTGTTACTCAGTCAGCAAAAAGGCTCTTGGGTCTTAAACTACTTTCCACTATCACGTAAAATCATGAATTGGAGTCCAAGTAAACAGAAATCATCAGGCAATAAGTCAATTGGTTTTGTTCATACAGATCACTTCTATGGTAATACAATGTGTAGTTTCATATACATATTTTTCACAAAACTAAACACTTAAGTGAAATCTGAAATGGGTCCCTATTCCCCATACAGAACATTACAAAAACTGAGACTCTGACTAGTTTTGCTACTTTTAGAGGAATCCCATCATTTCAGCATCATGTCAACGGTCAATGGGGGTCAGAGGTTACATGGCTCTTTTGTCGCTGACCAAACTGAGTTAACACGGCAGCATAATCTGGAAGGACCGAGGGAAATATCTAGAACACAACGAACGTGACAGAAAGAGGAAAGCGGTTGGTGTCGTGGGTGGAAGTGGGGGAGACACAGGGTGCAGCAGCAGGCGTCTGGAAACAGTTAAGGATCACAGGCCTGCATGCAGGACCAGGGTGGGAAACAGGGAGAGGGCGGAAGAAAGGAGCCTTGGGAAAAGAGGGAGGAGATGGAAGGCTCCTCCAAGGGAGCCAGTCAGGGAGAAAAATAGAATCAATCTTTTTTTTATTTGGGGCATTGAAAGGGCTTTATTTCTATTTTTAACTAGTTGACTTGAAGTGTACTATTAAAAGCATGTGTGGTACAACCCCTTCACCTTCTTGTCTGATGCTAATGCCGTGGCACTGTTCCATCGCCATGACGAGGCACTGTTCCATCGCCATGACGAGGCATAGTTCATTTCACTGTCCGACACAGTAGCACACCTACTATGTTAAGTCTGAATACTATAAATTGATAAACTGTGGAAGAACTACGGCTGGTGGATGGAAGTTTGGAAAGGCTGCCCAAACCTTCTGCACCTGCCTCTCGTCAGGCGTAATTCAGGCGTCTCGCCACCCACCGAGCCCTTTGTACACCTTCACCCGAGCCACCACCTTTCAGTTCCTATATACATACATCATGAAGGATTAGTGACCGACCAGAGGGAGAGGGTTTTACATCAGCCTCTCCTACCCAGAGTCAGAGGGCTTTTCATCAGCCTCTCCAGGGCTCAGGGCTGCAGGGTGCTCCTATAAGTGTCAGCTGAGCCTGATTAATTACGCCGAGTCTCCCCTGTATTTAGGTGTGGCTCCTCCAGCATTCGTGACAAGGGGAGCAGGCCGGGAGGAAAAAAATCAACGCTTGCGCCACTTCTACCCAGACTGGACACTGCCATTAGACCCTGGACTTTGAGTAGGGTTAGACAAGCCTAGGGCTGGAGACAGCGGTGTATATGGTTCCCTCCCATGTTAAAAGGAAAGACTATGGGCTGAAGCAGGTAGGAAAATGTATTGTTTTGAGCTGTTAGTAACCCCGGCCAAACATCGGGAGTTTTATGTTCCCTACAACTTGGATGCCTTTTGTTTTTTTTCATGACCCAGGCTGATGCGGAAAGAAAACAGAAACAACCCCAGTTGAAAATATGTAATATATACATAAATCATCTCCAGTCTCTGGTCTCTTTATTTAAAGCCGCCCTGATGGGATTGCAAGTGTACCGGACACTCAACCCGTCACAATATATAATATATACTGTATATAATTATATTTAATCCCCTTACTTTATAGCTGTTCTCAATAGTTGACTTAACAGTAACTCAAACATACATGGAGTGTATATTTAAAGCTTTAACTCAGTCTAAAGAAAGTGCCCTGGGCACTTCCGCTCCCCGAACTGCAACTCTTAAAACTGTTCCAGTAACATGACTTCCTCCCCCGCCTCTGTCCTCCTGGTTCTAAATGCTGGAAGAGGTTCTTCAGCTAGGGCCTGGATGTTGTCTTGTGCTAGCCTAGCTTAAATAGGGCCTCATGTCATGTTTGATTGATTTCCATTTTTAAATGGGGGTGGCCTTTTTTAGGGGGGTATCAGACTCATGTTGAGACCAACAGAGGCACACGTATAAACGTGCACACACACCCACACAACACAGGCGCACTAACTGGGAAGCTCGCAAACACGCACGTTCCCAAAGACACACGTAAACACTGATGTATGCCCTCAGCATCGCCCTGCCCTAACACACACTCTAGTCCGTGTCACTGGTATGTAGTACAGTTCACGTTCCCACAGTGTGCCTCTGGAACTTTCCCAGGCCTGTCAATCCACTGGAGACCACTGTGGGAGAGCCAGGGCCCGGAGGTCAAGGCATCCTGGAAAACCGTCCACTGAGGGACCAACGATCCAGGAAACCCTACGTCAATATTTATGAGCACCAATCACAGAAGTGTCATCAGTGAAGGCAGTACGCTTGTCTGAGGTAAATCTGGGGACGGCAACACATGTGTGACTTGGTTACTGGATTCCACACTACTGATGGCCAACAGTGATTCATCATTTCATTAAGCCCACTAGGGAACATTTCTGGCGAGTAGAAAAAAACTAATTTCAAACTACACATACTGTACCTTGACAATCTAAATGTGAATTTCTGCCAGTTTCTTTTTTGTTATTATTGTTATTATTATTTGTTGGTGGTAAAGGGGGAGGTGGAGGAGAGGGGGACATGGTAAGGTGGACATGAGAAGGGGGGTATAGACACTGGTGATCAAGTGGGGATGTTGGCTTTGAATGACCTGACCAGGTGACAGGGACAAATAGTGTGAGATCAAAAGACCAAAGCATCCCAGTGGATGATGGAGAGAGAATTTGAAGAGTGGACATCAAAGGTGACCCTAAGGATGTATAAACACCGTCACTGCGCTTGTTTGGGGCATTAAATGCTTCTAAGGAAGAGAGACTGCACCAGGGACTCTGTGGTTATGTAGAATAAGTCTGTGGGGCTGTAGTGTAACAACATACTAATGTGTCTGAGCACATCTATGTCAGGGTCTGCCCTCTATGAGACGACTAGAGATTTTATGAAGCGTGAAGAGGGTCAGAGGATGGGCAGAATGTTCTTCGCATTGAACAATCTGCCAAGAGGTGGGCTGTGTTTCAATGACTCTGACCAGGCCAAACAATACTGCTGCTGGTACCAGTGAATACCACCCCAGACGGATAAAAATACATTGACTTGGACCGTGGTGACACGATGCAATCAGAATGCTACAGTCTTGTAGCCAAGTGCAGGGTGGAGTGTAGTTTTGTGATGTCACAATCCCCATTTGTTTCCATGGTACCCAATGTCTTTTCCTCTCTTACAATTAAAAAGTGTTATCAGGCTTTAGTAGCCCATAGACTAGAGCGGTCTAGTATGTCAGGTTCCATTCTCAGTGGATAAATGTTTAAGTTAGATATGTCTGGGTAATCACCATGAAGCAAAAACATGTTTCTCCAGAGTGTGAGTTTTCCCAGGGATACTGGGATCACAATGCTGACTGACCCTTTCCAGTTTTAACTACCAGCCCCATCACGCCCACTGTGTTACCCCCACCCCCAGACATGGAGGATGGTTTGACCCATCCCTACTGGGGAGCATGGAGGGGTCTGGCCCACGTACAGGGCGCAGGATACAGCTAGTGTGTACATTGACTTCCCTCAGCTGGCTTTAGACTCTATCTCTGGGGATTATCTACATGGGCCGCGTGTTTGAGTTACACATCTGGCAATGATACTAAAGTCAGCACATAATGAGGTGGGAACCACTTTCCCAATCACATTTGCAACCAAGCATTTGCCTAGCTGAGCGTGTCTCAAGGGGAATTGTTTGAAAGAAGAAGAAAAAACATGGAATAACTAAAGACAGAAAAGTTTCAAAAAAAGTTCACAGAGCACATCTGGAGAGCCTAGACTTCCTGCCTGTGTCCCTGTGTGGGTGTGAGGGAGTGATGCATCAGTGATGCTGCAGACCACCAAAACCACCAGCCAGACTCACAGGACAATACCATGACACAGTAAACAGCACAACCAGAGACAGAACACAGACGCAACACAGACCAAACACACAACATAGACCAATCGGACAACACAGCAGAGCACAGACACAACACAGACCAAACACACAACACAAACCAAACTGACAACACAGCAGAACAGACAAAACAAAGACCAATCAGATAACACAACTGAACACCGACCAAACAGACAACACAGCAAAACAGACAAAACACAGTACATTGCTGAGACAACAACATACAAGACAGAGACAATATGAAGATATAACCCACAGAGAGAGAGAGAGACAACAGATATAACACAGAGGAAAAGAAACAACCCAGAGATGTAACACCGAGAGTTAACACAAATGTAACCATGAGACCACAGTAGTACAACATCAACAAAACACAGGTTCACAAATGAAGAGATCAACATGAAAATTCTTCACAGGAAAATAGCCTAAGACATAGCATAGATAATGACATAATAACATAAAGATCAAGCAAGAACAAACACTCTGTGGAACAGAAGAATGAAACCCACTAGAACAACAGATGGGACACAACCTCAGAACATTACAAACAAAACAGAAGGAACGTGCTGACAAGCAGAACAGCTTGACGTGACAGCACAACAAAGACAAGAAAGCGGAACAGCACAAAGAATAAAGGAACAGCCTCAAAGCCTACACAGATGGCGCTGTCTACACCCTAGCCAGTGAAGTGCACAGGACGTGGTCATGAACAAAGCAACGCTTTGTGGTCACCTGGTTCCAAGTGTGGCAGCACCAGTGTTGTGGCCACAGTGTGGCTCTCAGCTCCATCTCTACTATGTGTTGACATTTTCCTTATCACAGAACTAATACAGTACATTAAACATGTGCACCCTAGGTCCTGGAGGACTCTGAAGATAACAAAGTCTGTCTCTGACATTGACCCTATGAAGCAGGACCTTGGTATGGTCTGTGGGAAAGAAATTCATTCAAAATTAACCTATTTTTAATCTTACCTCGGGATGAGAGACC
>JACXGI010000347.1:88120-148082 GCA_016801175.1 Esox masquinongy
GGGGGGGGGGGGCAAGATGCACTGTTTAAACACCCTCCCATTAAAACAGGCCAGCTCCTCTCTTGGGACAGACCCTCACAGTGAAAATATGTCAGTATCTAAGCCCCATGTCTGGCCAGGCCAAGAATACCAAAGCACTGACTGTCCGGGACACACGTGTATTGTGTTAGGAGGCATGTGGAGGAGGGGAGGGAGTTCAAAGGAAAAACCAGTCCGGAGGAGCAGGTAGTGGTCAATTGACAGGATCAGTTGTTAAAGGGAACCCTAACTCCACATCTCACTCCATACAGAAATAAGGGAAAAGTCCTTCACGTCCCTTCAGCGATGAGGTGCCGTGCAGCTCTACCCACTGTACACACGCAATGTCTACATACAACCCCCCAGTCTGTTTCAACCTACACCCCCACAGCCACCCTCCTAACCCCCCCTGGCCCTGTGGCCTGCCACCACCCTGCTCCCTGACTGACCCTGATTTCACGGGGGCCCTGACAAAGGTTATCACAGCGCCTGTCCACCGCAGCTGGGAGGAAAGCCTGGCAGACCAATGACCAATGAGAGGGAGGAAGGCAAGATACTGTGACCTTCCAACTATAGCGACAGATGAAGATAGATGGAATTGCCCTAACACTGATTCTGAATCCTACTGTATTAACTATGAGCAGTCAGGAGTGCATCTGTGTGTGTGTGCCTGTGTGCGAAAGAGAGACAAAGAGTGTGTGTGCGTACATAAATGACTGTGTGTTTACTTTTAGTAACTGTAATGATTAAGTCTTGAGCGTACTATTTACTGCTGACCCTGTGTAGGTCACAGTTTGATGAAACCTGGGTGCAGTCCAGGGAAATACCAGAGCTCTTGATAATATGTGTTTTTTCAGCCACAGAAGTCATTGTGTGGCGAGTCGGACATCGGAAAATCCTTGTCGGCAGTGACAGTATGAGAGAACTATGTTGTATCTGAAACATTAAGACTAATCACAAGCGAACACTTCAGGAACATTTTTATGACATTATGATTACTTAGCTGTAAAAGATGTGGGGGGATATGGTTCACACAGCACCAATATTAAAGCATTAAAACAAACTATGAAAAAGTTGTACATTATAGGCACATAGCAGAGTGAAGACAGGCCTTGTACTGTAGGCCACAGGTTGTCAGGATCTGTGAGGCCGTGATTCTAGTCCACACTGCCGCTTAAACTCGAGGTGAAGACATGGAAGACTTGGTTCTCCTGGGGGACCCATAACAGGTCATTACTGACCAAGGGCGGTGCTCCTGACACATAAGACCGACCCACAGAGGATAGAGGTGTTTTACTACTTACCCAGCAGTACTGAGATTCCACAACTTGTTTGTGTAGGACCCCTAGACTTAACAACAGGGATAATTCAACTTACCCCTCAATTTAAAAAAAGTACAGAGATATTTGCATTTAAAGAAAATCAGATTTTTGTTTCTGGCATGGAGCGAGAGTAGACTCCCTGTAACTCAGTTGTGAATGTATGTGCTATTTAAAGTGTTATCTGGTTCAAAAAGTATGATTAAGGCATTTTAAGGGGAGGCATTCTAGATTTTCAGAGTTCAGTAAAGCACAGGCAGTTGGCTTTGCTCAAGCTTATTATGTCTGGAATCTGTGTCAGTGCATTGTGTAATGGACTGGATTGCCTGTTGAGCTTAAGTGTGTGTGTGCTTTGTGCATGTGTGAATGTGCTCAGGATTCCTATCTGTCTGTCTTTTCATCTGTCTGTCAGCCTTTCTGTCTTGTAGCTTGTCTCTCTGTCTGTCTTGTTTTCACACACAGCAGTAACGAACCTGTTAAGGTAATTGTGGTTTTACAAAGTCTATTAAAGTGCCTCAAACATTCTCCCAAAATGCTCTGCTTTTCTTGCTCTTACTACAAATTGCAGAGTAGGGCGTTAATGTAAGCTATATTTTGACAGCATGGGTGCTTTAATGGGCATTTGTAACCCTATTCTGATCAGCATCAAGCCTTTTGGATGCCGGCAAGTAAGTTTGACTAAAGGCTTTATGAGTATTACAGTAGGATCTCCTCTTGTACTATCACTAGCCCAGTGAAAAGGGTAGGTTTGCACTAATGGATGTCCAGACCAATATATTGATTTAAATCTTTAATAACTGCTTTGCCTTCCAGTATTGAGTTGTAAGAAGACAAGCTGAGTAAAATCACTGTAGATAATGAAACATTTGAAATATTTTAATTCATGAAAGTGTCCATCAGTTGTCCCTCTATGTGAAGAGTAGAAAGGTCTACACAGAACTGCCTTCATTCATACATTGAAAATGAAAGTAGTTTTGAGATAGAAGGCTATTTCATACCCACACAATAGAGAACAGCAGAACAAACACTAAAAGTACTTTACCCTATCACGTTGGTGTCTCACACACCAGTCTGTAGGACAGCACGTCATGTTTGGTAATCGGGCGTCCCCCTGTGGTCACTGTGAAAGCATGCAGTGTATTCAGTAGGAAACTTCGACGCAACGTGTTCCGGACAGCAAAGCCTATACATTAACAGTGGATTTACTTTCGCGTCAAACTGTACATTAAATAACCGCGGTGATGTCCTCACCGCAAGGGACCAAAGTGATCAAGAAATAAATTATTCGCTACACCATTTCTGAAAAACATAATCGTGATGTGAGGGGTTGAGCTAACCTAGTCCGTCCTGGTTGTGAAACTGACGTCAGTGACATACCTTCGAACTGTCAACCTGGCTAGAAAACAATATAAAGGTGTGTAGCTACTCGACAGTTATAGTTAACTGAAGGGTGAGACGTGTGGGTATACTGTCCAACAATTTCCCGAACATTTATACATTTTCTGGGATTATCATGTAGAGAGAAGTTGATTTATTGAGATGTACGTGAGTTAACTGCTAGAAAAGGACACCTGAATGTACTCAAATTCCGTGAGAACCCAAACCCATACTATGAACTGTCAAAACTTCATGCAATATGCGGATTTCACCGGGTATCATCAAATCGCGGGGATCAGTGACCCGCATTCCCAGACCACAGGTGTGTGGAACCCGGTATACGCAGCTCCGCCGGAGGAGTGGTCGCCTTATAGCCATAGCGCGGGCTTCACCGGTTCGAGCCCTGCTACGGAACAGATACGTTTTAATTCCCCGGATCTGACATACATCCAGGCTCAAGGAACTCATCCGAGTCTAAATGCATCCGCCAGCGAGTTCTCTCCTGATTCACAGAGAAGGAACTCATACGACTGGATCAGACGCAGTTCATCCAGCACAGGTACATATCCAAATTCCACCTCCCTTGGTGATATCTAAAACATCTACGGTGACATACCGGCATTCAGTTATGGCATAAAGCCAATACTTTAACTCAAAATATGCATTTTATTTACCTTTGATTTAGCATTTAAAATCTAATTTAAATTTCATTTAAAAATCTTAACATAATCTTACTTGTTAGGTTTCTTTTCGCTATTGTCTGCCGAGTTTTGCACCTTTTGAAAATAATATGTAATGTAATCAAATTATTTACTGACCACCCACAAAAACCTGCAGGGACTTACAATATCTTAATAAAAAGATTCCCACACTTGATCCAACATTGTTCTACTGAACTCATGGTCACTGTAAACATGACGCAATGTAGGCTAAACATCAAACCAGTGTGTAATGATTGAATAAACTGAGGCCAATACACCCTAAAATACGTTATTGGAGGATCCTTAAGGATTTATTCACGTTGACACGGAGAAGGAACACCTCTAAATTATTCCAAGAACTCTTTAAACAAGTTTCAAAAAATATTTTTCGAGTGAAGACAATGAATAGTGCTTTAGAATACTATCATTCCTCTGTCATATTTTCTTTCAGCATAATTTCAGTACAAAGGAAATAATTGTGTATGGTTAGCTACATACAGTATCATTGAACTCCTAAAGCATTTTGTGGATTTATGAACTTCATGGAGAGTAAAACACCTAGAGTATTAAATTAATGAATAAATCTTGAGTCCACTTAAGGCCATCGTCCTTGTCTATGAAGCAACAAGAGGAGCTTCTCTGTACCTTCAGGTAATGCTCAAACCCTCAATTCCTACCTGAGCGCTTCGTTCAGCCATCTCTGGGCTCTTGGCCATCCCGGCCCTCAAGGTAGCTCCAGATCCACTCAGTCAAAACTCTTCTCTGCCCTGGCACCCAATGTTGGAACCAGCTTCCCTTGAAGGCTTCAAAAAACATCTGAAAACTCACCTTTTCACAGAGTACTTAAAATAGTTCCCACCACTTGTGAATGTTGTCTTTTGTTAAATATTTATTATGTTTATTATTTGTATGGTCTCTTTTCCAGCTCTGACCTTTGCCGATAACGAATTAATTGATTAGAATGCATTTACTACTAAACTGTGTGTTTGTTTCACCTAACTCTTTTTTAATGAATGCAGTTACTGTATGTCGCCCTGGATAAGAGTGCCTGCTAAATGACCTAAATGTAAAGTGTTAATAGTATTTGTGTATCAGCATCCAATATCAGTGCTCATTGACAGATGTCAGGTTTTGAGTTTTGTGTATGTGTAAAGGACACAGGCCAAGCATTGTTGACACACTAAAAACAGAGTTTTGTATTCATTGAGTTTTCAGAACCATTACCCGGCATCACATGCATCGATCAAACACAGAACCTTTTCACCTATCCTGAGATTTGAGTAAAAATCTAACATCCGAGGCCAAGCAGTCTGTGGCCTGTGGTTCCCCACCCTCTCTGTCCACTGTGGAGGTGACAGGCAGTACAGATAAGACTGACATCCAGGGATGTGGTTTGGACTGGCTGGGTGTTTCAGACAGGACAGGACCAACCCTCTTCTCCTAGAGACTGGCCCGGCCTTATCTCAGTGCGTGCGTTGCCATCCTCGCCCTACTGCGATCAATGTACTGTCACACTGTGTCGTCAAGACTTCCGTGAATCAATACCATCTCTCTGACTCACCCATCCCTGGCGCTGTGTGTGTGCGTGTGTGTATACATGCAAGTGTGAATGAATGGCTACCTATGTAAACAGCTATGTAACACCTATGCAAACATCTCCCAAACTGATAACAACCACCACAGAAATGCCCCACACGTTCCCCTACAAGGGGGTTATGATTAACTTGATTAATGGGCTAGATGAGGCCTCTTACGGGCGCCACTGGGAAACTCTAATATGGCACCAGACATGTCACAATCATCAATTTGAGCAGTCTGGTAACGTCTACGGTAACACTGTTTAAACTCTGTACAGTCTGAGTCATGAGATTTTACCTACTGTGGCTACGTCCAAGTCACGTTTACCAATTCCTTCAGGAGCTCTAATTTTTATCTCTTGTATTGGTGCATAGCATGCTGTTTTCACCTAGGTAAATAAAATATTCATGAGAAATGTGTTGTTGGATGTTAAATTGTCATTCTTGTGTCCGGATACAGGAGGAAAGACGCGCACTAAGGATAAGTATAGGGTGGTGTACACAGACCAGCAGCGCCTGGAGCTGGAGAAAGAGTTCCAGTACAGCCGGTACATCTCTATCAGGAGGAAGACAGAACTGGCCCTGGGCCTCAGCCTCTCAGAGAGACAGGTGGGTTAGAGAAACAGAGAGACAGGTGGATTAGAGATGCAGAGAGACAGGTGGGTTAAAGACACAGAGAGACAGGTGGGTTAGAGACACAGAGAGACAGGTGGGTTAGAGACACAGAGAGACAGGTGGGATAGAGACTCAGAGAGACAGGTGAGAACAGGCCACTCTTATGTGTGTCACTTAATAATTTACTGGGTTTTTGAATCCCTTGTTTAGGTAGCAGGGAATATTCAGAACTGTAGGTGTATTAGTCACTGTACACAGTGACAGAAAACATTGATTTAAACGGTCATTTCCATTTGGAAATGTAAAATTTCATCATACTGTAAATGATGGTGCATTGTGGGGAAAATGCTTCACTTCAATGAGGCCCAGGGTGTTCTAGTGACCTGAGAAGCTGTCTCCGGTGCACCTACAGCTCTACAGCATGGATCTGAATCTGACCCACTGTTCTTTTAGCACAATCCCTTCTCTCTCATTCCCTGTGTCAATCAATCAATCAATCAATCAAATGTTTTTTAAGAAGCCCTTTTTTACATCAGCCGTTGTCACAAAGTGCTTTTACAAACAACCAGCCTGAAACCCCAAAGAGTAACCAACAACAGGGTTGATGCACAATGGCTAGGAAAAACTCCCTAACAGGGTTGAAACTCAGGAAGAAACCTAAAGAGGAACCAGGTTCTGAGGGCTGGCCAGTCTTCTTCCGGCTGTGCCGGGTGAACATATTAAAAGTACAAATTGTAATAATTAATAAATGCATGTGGGCTGTGTCCAGAGTCAATAATAAAACATAATCCAAGTCAGATGTATGACCAGATGAACAAGGACAGGAACAATCAGGGGGGTCAGTGGAGTGGCAGCCGGAAATGTCAGGCATTTTCAGCTACTTGATTTGCAACACAACCAGGGGGACTTTGGACAGGGACAGCTACGAGTCCATTGGGCGTGGTAGTCCCAAGGTGTGGTCCAAGGACTCATGTCCTCCTAAGTTCAAACAGAATGGGACACAAGGAAAGTTAGACACCCTACTCCCTTACTCCCACTGGCACAATAATATAACAGCATAACACCTTGGGGCTGAGACAAGGGGGTCCATTGTCTCTGTGGCCCTATCCAAGGGTAACCCCAGTTGTGGAGCTCTTGGGAGGAAGCCCTGCCTCCAGGTGTTTGTTTAGAAATTTTAGGGGTAATTAGAAGGCCTGCATCTTGTCGTCTTAGGGTATGTGTAGGTATGTATGGCTGGACCAATTCAGAGAGGTCAGTAGGAGCAAGTCCATGTAATGCTTCATAGGTTAACTATTTCAAGAAACTAATTGAAGTTACTTATTGGTTTATCTGGGTAACTGGAGAGAAAAGCATTTCAGTATCATTTTTTCTGCATCATTTTTGATGAATAAAAATAGTTTCTAATTTTTGAAATGATCCGAAGATGGAAAAAAGCTGCTTTTATATGTTCATCAAAGAAGAGATCAGGGTCGAGGTCTCTCACAGTTTTTTGAGATATGACCGTAGAACCATCGACATTAATTGTTTCTTGGGTCCTAAAACAAGGATTTCCATTTTTTTCTGAGTTTAAAAGCATCCACTTCTTTATGTCTGACATCCACTTCTTTATGTCTGAAACACATGCTTTCAGAGCAGGTAATTTTAGGGCTTTTCCATGTTTCATCAACATATACAACTGTGTGTCATCAGCATAACAGTGCAAATTGACATTGTGCTTCTGGATGACATCACCCAGAGCATATATAGTGAAAACAATAGTGGTCCCAAAACCGAGCCTTGAGGTACACCAAAACATACCTTTGATTTGTCAGAGGACATGCCATCTACACATATGAACTGATATCTTTCTGATAAATAAGATCTTAACCAGACAAGAATGGGTCTGCTTAGCCCAACATGGGTTTCTAATCTCTCCAAGAGAAAGGAATGATCAATGGTGTTGAAGGCAGCATTAAGATCAAGAAGCCATAGGACGGATGCAGAACCTTGGTCTGACGTTATTTAAAGGACATACAGTGGATATAAAAAGTCTACACACCCCTGTTAAAATGCCAGGTTCTTGTGATGGAAAAGAATGAGACAAAGATAAATCATGTCAGAACTTTTTCCACCTTTGATGTGACCTATAACGTGAACAATTCAATTGAAAAACAAACTGAAATCTTTGAGGGGGAAAAAGGAAAAATATAAAACTCATAATAACCTGGTTGCAAAAGTGTGCACACCCTTAAAATAATACTTTGTTGAAGCACCTTTTGATTTTATTACAGCACTCAGTCTTTTTGGGTAGGAGTCTATTAGCATGGCACATCTTGACGTGGCAATATTTGCCCACTCTTCTTTGCAAAAGTGCTCCAAATCTGTCAAATTGCGAGGACATCTCCTGTGCACAGCCCTCTTCAGATCACTCCACAGATGTTCAATTGGATTCAGGTCTGGGCTCTGGCTGGGCCATTCCAAAACGTTCATCTTCTTCTGGTGAAGCCATGCTTTTGTGGATTTGGATGTGTGCTTTGGGTCGTTGTCATGCTGAAAGGTGAACTTCCTCTTCATCTTCAGCTTTCTAACGGACGCCTGAAGGTTTGTGCCAAAATTGCCTGGTATTTGGAACTGTTCATAATTCCCTCCACCCTGACTAAGGCCCCGATTCCATCTGAAGAAAAACAGCCCCAAAGCATGATGCTGCCCCCATCATTGCTTCACTGTGGGTATGGTGTTCTTTGGGTGATGTGCAGTGTTGTTTTTGCGCCAAACATACCTCTTGAAATTATGGCCAAAAAGGTCAACCTTGGTTTCATCAGACCATAACACATTTTCCCACGTGCTTTTGGGGGACTTGATGTTTGTTTTTGCAAACTTCAGCCGGGCTTGGATGTTTTTCTTTGTAAGAAAAGTCTTCCGTCTTGCCACCCTACCCTATAGCCCATTCATATGAAGAATACGGGAGATTGTTGTCACATGTAGCACACAGCAGGTACTTGCCAGAAATTCCTGCAGTTCCTTTAATCTTGCTGTAGGCCTCTTGGAAGCCTCCCTGAACAGTTTTCTTCTCGTCTTTTCATCAATTTTGGAGGGACGTCCAGTTCTTGGTAATGTCTCTGTTGTGTCATATTTTCTCCACTTGATGATGACTGTCTTCACTGTGTTCCGTGGTATATCTAATGCTTTGGAAATTCTTTTGTACCCTTCTCCTGACTGATATCTTTCAACAATGAGATCCCTCTGATGCTTTGGAAGCTCTTTGCAGACCATGGTTTTACTCTGAGATGCAACTAAGAAAATGTCAGGAAAATCCTACTTGAACAGCTGAACTTTATGTGTGATTAATCAGAGTCACTTTAAATGATGGCAGGTGTGTAATGACTTCTATTTAACATGAATTTGAATGTGATTGGTTAATTCTGAACACAGCCACATCCCCAGTTATAAGAGGGTGTGCACACTTATGCAACCAGGTTATTGTAAGGTTATTGTATTTTTATTTTTCATTTTCCCCCTCGAAGATTTCAGTTTGTTTTTCAATTAAATTGTTCACATTAAAGGTCACATTAAAAGTGGAAAACGTTCTGACATGATTTATCTTTGTCTCATTCTTTCACATCACAAAAACCTGGCATTTTAACAGGGGCGTGTAGACTTTTTATATCCACTGTATACCACCTTTACCAGTGCAGTCTCAGTGCTATGACTGGGTCTGAAACCGGACTAGAGCATTTCATAAATATTATTTGTCTTCAGGAAGGCATGTTTCCTCCAATAAAGCATAAATGTAGCTTAAAATGAAAAAGTAACAATAATGAAATATGTTTTAGAGAGGCATAAACCTATTGGCCACTTGTGGGTGCATGGTAATGTTGTTTCTGACACATTACAGTTTTTCTTGATTGCTAACAAGCATCGATCAATACTGAAACCACTTTTGCAAAACTCTTCAGTCTGCATTTCTAACATGCATCTTGGCATACAGTTAATCTCACCTCCAAAACTCACTAAATCCACAAAAACATGTCATACATGTCTCAAAATAAGCTGGCAAAAATACAGTTTTTCCCAATTGCTAACAAGCATTGGTCAATACTGAAGTCACATTGTTCAAACTCTTTACACAGTCTGCGAAACAGAAGTGTATGTGGACCAAACTGTGAATCATTTTTCATTGCCTTCACACAAAATGCATTCAATGAACACATTTTCCAAAATCCATGAACTCTTTTCTCATTCATACTCCACCACCTGCAAAACAATATATTCGCAGCACGTTTTTTTCAAATGCTTACACACTGTTCCCAAAACTGTTAAAAACACATTCCAAACAGAATGATGGCAACTGTTGAGCATTTCTGCAGTAATCAGATTGAAATACTGTATGTAGAAAATGTTAGCAGAATATTTGCAGTTTTTCTTGATTGCCAACAAGCATCGATCAATACTGAAACCACTTTTGCAAAACTCTTTACAGTCAGAATTTCTAACATGCATCTTGGCCAAACTGTTAATCTCACCTCCAAAACTCACTAAAACCACACTTCATACGTGTCTCAAAATAAGCTTGTTCAACCATAACACTGGCAACAGTTCTCCCTCAGAAACACACATTGTCACTCATAACACACTGACCTAAAAAACACTAACAACAGGGATCATTACATAAATGACAAACTTTTATCTTGTAAGTTTTTTAAATGTTTTTTTACATAAATCAGTATTTGATTAAAGTATAAGAAAAACACCTCACTTTATTCACTGTACTAATATATGCGGAACAAGAAAGAATCTGAAATGCAGCAATTTGAACGAATATCCTTTATATTTGCCGGACCGCGTAAGCGGAGCCGGCTAAGAAGAGCGAATCAGTCACTCAGTCTCTTACTGAGTGACTGACTGAGTGACTGACTGACTGACTGACTACCCCTTGTTAAATAGCGTAGTGGTTAGAGAAGCGGACATGCAAACTGTAGGTCCTGAGTTCACATCTCCTCGCAGGCGAAGCGAAGTATGCATTATGAATTATTCCGAATAGACGAAAACTTCGCTGGCTAAAACCTCCAATGACTACATTATAGTAAGCCTGAAATAAAACAGTTTACGGTTATAGTGCGACTGTTTCTGGTGTGTTTTTGAAGTACGCATCCGTGCATGCGTTTTGGGTCAGGATGGACAAACACATTTGCTGGCTACAACATAGGCTACAGTAGTTACTTTACAGTGAGCTTTAACTAAAACTGTATACGGTTATATTGTGACTGCTTCTGGCATGGAAAAGTTCATCTTCAGTCTTGCTAGCAATTGCTCAATTCTTAAGATTATTCCTTAGAAGTTAGTAGATACCAGTAAGCCTATTACTGGCTAATAAGCTGTTCAAACGGCCAGTGGCAAAAGCTAACAGTTCATAGACACTATTTGTGGTGGACATAATCAGTTTAACACAATGCTCCATAGTGTTTAACGACTGCTGAAATGCATAATGCAGTGGCGTTATGGTTAATGACAGTGCCTCTCACGTGGATGGCTCAAGTTCGAATCTATTGTGAACAACGACATTTATTTCTTTTATTTCCACGATTCTCTTGTCGTTTCACTTGATGAAAAAGTTAGTTATCATCACCTTTCTTGATATTGTATCAATGTCCTTCACGAATGAAAGAAGAAAGTATGTTGTTATGCCATGAAAGAAAAAAATAGGTTCTTATGCCATGAAATGAAATAGCTTTGGCAGACTTGCTAGCAATTACTCAATTCCTATTACTATTCCAGTAAGTTAGTAGATACTGGTAAAGCCTATTACTGGCTAATAAGCTGTTCAAACGGCCAGTGGTAAAAGCTAACAGTTCATAGACGCTACTTGTGGTGGAGGTAAACTTAGTAAGAAACGTTAGTCAGTTTAACTGTATCAATATCATTCATGAATGGCCAATTAGCTGTTAAAATGGCCAGTGGCAAAAGAGGAATGTGTGAACGGCCAGTGGCAAAACGGCGAATGTGTGAAAGAACTCCGGTATCAGTATATCCAGGTAAGATGTCTGTTCAATAACCAAACAGGGTATATACACATCTACGCATAATGTAAAGTACTGTAAAACTATGGATTTACTGTATTCTTAGAGAGTAATGGAGATGGAAGCCAGTCAAACTGCACATAAATTCATCTTTGTGGATGAAGCTGGATTCAACCTGGCAAAAACACGCCGCAGGGGAAGAAATGTGATTGGATAGAGAGCCACTGAGGATGTCCCAGGCCAGAGAGGAGCTAACATCACAACGTGTGCAGCAGTGTCCAATGATGGTTTGCTGTTACATAAACCACTCATTGGCCCCTACAATACAGAGGGGCTAGTGATTATACTATACTTGTTGATGTTTGTTTGTTTTTGTGGCAGCCCTGGAATCACCATTACTCTCTAAAAAAACAGTAAATCCATAGTTTTACAGTACTTTACATTATATGTAAATGTGGAAATACCCTGTTTGGTAATTGAACAGACATCTTACCTGGATATATTGATACCGGAGTTCATTCACACATTAGCCGTTTCTCTCAAAGGGCACAGTGCAAAACACTTGGGTCGGTTTTCAGTTGAAACTGCAATCAACTGTGTTTGGATTGACTAAATTTTGTAACATAATTAACATTTTCTAACAAATATCAAAAATGTTCTTTATATTTCAATCTGGTAACTGCAGAAATGCACACCAGTTGCCATCATTCTGTTTTGAATGTGTTTTTAACCGTTGTGAGAACAGTGTGTAAGCATTTGAGAACATACGTGCTGTGAACCAGCACATATGTGCTGGTTCACATACACTTTCGTTTTGCTGACTGTGTGAAGAGTTTTGTTACTGTAACTTCTGCATTGTAGGATGCTTGTAAGCAATCGGGAAAAACTGTAACTTATTATTTTTCAAAAGTATAATTTACTATATGCAAAGATGTAGAAAAAATAAAGGATATTCCTTCAAATAGCTGCATTTCAGATTCATTTTTGTTCTGTATACATTAGTACAGTCAATAAAGTGAGGTGTTTTTCTTATTCTATTTTATGTGAAAAATAATTTAAAAAACCTACAAGATGAAACTTCGTCATTTATGTAATGCTCCTTGTTGTTAGTGTTTTTTAGGTCAGTGAGTGACAGTGTGTGTTTCTGAGTGAGAATTGTTGCCAGTGTTTTGGTGAAACAAGCTTGTTTTGAGACATGTATGAAGTGTTTTGGTGGTTTTAGTGAGTTTTGGATGTGAGATTAACTGTTTGGCAAAGATGCGTTTTAGAAATGCACACTGTGTGAAGAGTTTTATTATTGTGGTTTCAGTATTGACTGATGCTTGTTGGCAATCGAGAAAAACTGTAAACATTTTCTTTATATTTCAATCTGGTTACTGCAGAAATGTTCAACAGTTGCCATCATTCTGTTTTGAATGTGTTTTTAACAATTTTGAGAACAGTGTGTAAGCATTTGAGAAATAATGTGCTGTGAATATATTGTTTTGTAGATGGTGGAGTATGAATGAGAAAAGAGTTCATGGATTTTGGGGAATGTGTTCATTGAATGCATCTTGTGTGAAGGCAATGAGAAATTATTCACAGTTTGGTTCACATACACTTCTGTTTTGCTGACTATGTGAAGAGTTTTGACAGTGTGACTTCAGTATTGACCGATGCTTGTTAGCAATTGGGAAAAACTGTAATGAGGAAATCCAAACTTTCTCTTTACAAATAATGAATTTTTTGGTATTGTGTTATGTTTCATCACACAGTACTTGATACTGTACTCGTGTACTGTTACACGAAGTACAAAATTGTAAATGCCACCAAGTTGTAAAACCTTTACAGTGTAGGTCAATAATAATTGTTCATTTTTCAATTATCATCACAGGTGAAGATCTGGTTCCAGAACAGACGTGCCAAGGAAAGGAAGCTATCTAAGAAGAAGCTGCAGGTCTCCATAACAACACCCACCCTGACCCCACAAACCTTGGCTGACCCCAGCAACTGCAACACGGCAACCAGCAGCAGTAGCTTGCTGTCAGAGACATTTTCAATGACTTTCAAAGAGGAACACTGAGGAATCCCTGAACCATGGACATGCTGAACAACAACAGAATAACCATAAAGCCTGTATTCCCGTGACACTATACTACAGAAGATGCAGTTGACCTCAATGACTTGATAATGAAAATACTACTACTGTACATGTTTCTTTCACTGAACACTTCTAACGCTACTGTTTGTGTTTTGATATCGGCCTACACATTACTCTATGCAAGTATGTATAAATATACAAGTGCCTTATCTGATATCTGCTTGAGTTGATATTTTCTTAATCCAAATAATTAGTAACAGAAAAAACTAATGGTAATGTTTTGTTCTGAAACATTTTCATGTTGTTGATATTCCCTATTTCGTTTGAAAAGTTTGATTGGTTTTGAGGTACAATAAAAAATATTGAGAAGTTCAGCAAGGGTATGTATGATCATATCCTGCTCAGTGATTTGCAGTGAACGTCTGATACAAAATCCCATGAATCATTCAAAACAAACAAGTGTATTCCACCAGTGGTTAAGGTTTAGGCAAAAAATATATATATTTACATATTCAATCAGCACTCATTTTGTTTGGGCAGTGAAAGTCAGTCAAGGGTTTTATTGCTTGTATGTACATGTTTGTCAATAGTGTTAACCCGCAGGGTGTGGAGGGCAAAGTTTCAGTTCCTGAGCAGCTTGAAGGGAAAGCTTGTCATGTCACCCAGAGATTTACCTTTGTACATTGTAAAAAACAATTTGAAAAAAAACTATATATACACAGACAAATTAAAGGAAAAATTAACATAAGGAGTCTCAGTAAGGTGTTGGGCCACGAGCCACCAGAACAGCTTCAACGTGCTATAGACTTGATATAGACTCTACGAATCTCTGGAACTGTACTGGAGGGAGGGAACATCATTCTTCCAAAAGATATTCCCTTATTTGGTATTTTGATGATGGTGGTGAAGTGTGAGATCTAACAAATTTGTCCAAAATATCCCATAGGTGTTCAGTTGGGTTGACATGTGGTGACTGTGAAGACCATAACATATGATTCATATAATTTTCATACTCATCAAACCATTCAGTGATCCATTTGTCATCCTGAAAGCAACCCAATAATGTACTCTCTTTCGGAGACATTTAGATCCTTTCCTCTATCCATCTTGATCCAAACTTGAGGTCAATTGGGCCTGCTCTGCATTTAATATATCCCACCGAGGATGAAGGGATGTTAATTGCGTAATTGTATCATGCAGTACACCAGTATGAAAGCATCTGCATTTGTTAGGTTCCGCCGCTGATTCATTCAGGTTTTTCCTTTAATTTGTCACTTGTCTGTATTTACTCACAAATGTTGATTCAACATATATCTTTTTTTGGTTTTGCATTCAATAGAATTCAACAAAAAGTTCAGACTCTAACAGGGTTGCCACTCAAACTAACCCAAGCAGGTATAGTCTTACAATTGATATTTGAATCGATAATTGTACGTTGAATAACTGATATCATTATGACTCAATTAAAACAGGATCATGGTTGGTCTACTATAGAGCTACATAAAATGTTTTGTTGTTCTTTTTGTCCTAGTCTTTAAAAAACACAAAAAGCTGACAATTTTCAGTTTTCACAAACAGAGCCGACAAGATTTGGATTTTGAATTCAAACAAAACCATAACACAGGCAGTAAAAGACAAATAAAGAAGTTAAACTAAACTATTCCATACTGGTCCCCGGAAGGGATCAAGCCCACAACCCTGTCAATCCGAACGACATGCTCTTACATGGAACCATAACAGTTATTATAAACTGTACCATAGGTATATATACTGAATCAACACTACTGTTCAAAAGTTTGGGGCCATTTAGAAATGTCATTTTGTTGTAAAGAAAAGCACATTTTTCTACATTAAAATAACATCAAACTGATCAGAAATAAAATGTAGACCAGGGATGGGGGCATATGATATAGACATTATAAATGTTGTAAATGACTATTGTGGGAGGAAACGGCTGATTTTTTTATAGAATATCTGCATAGGCGTTCAGAGGCCCATTATCAGCAACCATCACTCCTGTGTTTTAATGGCACTGTATTTGCTAATCCAAGTACATCATTTTGAAAGGCTTTGTGATCATTAGAAAACCCTTTTGCAATTATGTTAGCACATCTGAAAACAGTTGTGCTGATTAAAGAAGCAATAAAACTGGGATTGCTTAGACCAGTTGAGTGTCTAGAGCATCAGCAATAGTGGGTTCGATTACAGGCTCAAAATGGTCAGAGCCAACTCCGGGATCCTGGCCTTTTTCCCAATCTTTCTCTGACCAGTGTCTGGGATCTTTTGCCAATCTTTATTATCAATATCCCTTTCTATAGCTTATTCATGTCACCTATAGACAAACAACACGTGCTTAAACAAGGAGTCTGGGACTATACACTGGCATTGACTTTGATTAGCTTTTTACAAAAATAAACTCTATAAGTAAGGAGGATTTCTTTTTTTATTATCGATATCCCAGCATGCTTTGCTGCTGTTCATTTTGTAGTAATTGAAAAGAACATGATAGAACTTTGTTTTTTATGCCATCTTGTAATTTATGTGCAGTGTTACCCTTTGGCATGATTTTGGGGATATGGTTGTTGTTTTTTTGTGCCAACCATAGAAATGAAGATTCTGTTTGGTGTGCTTCACTGCTTCATGTTTATTGTTCTGTGATTTCTGACAAAACAGAGCTCTGACTCGTGTGTTTATCTGCTAACCTTGTGGCTGGTAGATGTTGGTATTGTGTAAGTCGCCAAAATACAAACACAAAAAACTGTATACAAATTTGTTGGCATTGAAATGTAAATACCTGTATACAAATTTGTTGGCACTGAAATAAACTTGTTAGCCCCACAATAACCCCTGGGATAGATCTGCTAAGACGTGATGTTTTTGTAGCCTATTCACATGATGTTTTTGTAGCCTATTCACCTGGAGAAAAGGATGTTTTGTTTTTCCTAAAGCTCCTCTCGGTTTTTCTATAGCTCATTCATGTCACCTATAGACAAATGATGCACGTGCTTAAACTAAGAGTCTGGGCCTATACACTGGCTTTGAAATCTACTTGTTGACCCACTAGAACCCTCCGGAGAGACTTGCAAAGACGTGCCGTTTTTGTAGCCTGTTCACTTGGAGAAAAGGATGTTGTATTTTTCCCAAATCTCCTCTCAGTTTTTCTATGGCTTATTCATGTCACCTATAGACAAACAATGCATATGCTTAAAATAGAGTCTGGGACTATGCGCTGGCATTGACTTTGATTTGCCGTTTACAAAAATAAATTGTATAAATAAGGAGTATTCCTTTTTTATTATCGATAGCCCAGCATGCTTTGCGGCTGTTCATTTTGTTAATGTTTATGTTTTTTGTTATTGATAAGAAAGTCACAGAGCTTTGTTTTATGTGCCATATTGTGATTTATGTACAGTGTTACCCTTTCATTTTGTTAATGTTTTTTGGGGATTATGGTCATTATGGTTTGTGTGCCAACCATAGAAATGAAGACCATTTGGTTCTGAGTGCTTTGCTGATTCAGGTACTCTCTGACATAGCAGAGCTCTGACTTGCATATTTATAGATACAGAACCTTCATTTAACATTTGTCCTGTAAAATAACTGGGAAAGTCTTTTATCAGGAAACAAGAATTATCTCTTTTTCCAAAGACTTGGAGTCGCTTTTTACAAAAATAAGTATTTATGGTTTTATGGCCTTACACACATAGACACGAGTGTCCCCTGCCAGACTATTTTCTCTATTGCTACAACTTGTACTTCATATATTATACTCCATACTCAGTGTCAAAGGGTCTGACCATGTCTGACCTTTCTAGCTTCTGACTGGTGACCTATTTCACTATCCTTGCCATATAGGAGGACCCCGTCCCATTGTGGCTTGCAATTATATTCATTTATTTTTATTGGCCAGTCTGAGACATGGCTTTTTCTTTGTACTCTGCTTGGAAGGCCAGCATCCCAGAGTCGTCTCTTCACTGTTGACGTTGAGATTGGTGTTTTGTGCGTGCTATTTAATGAAGCTGCCAGTTAAGGACCTGTGATATGTCTGTTTCTCAAACTAGAAACTGTAATGTATTTGTCCTCTTGCTCAGTTGTTCACCATGGCCTCCCACACTCTTTCTATACTAGTTAGAGCCAGTTTGGGAATAGTACACAATATTGTACGGGATCTTCAGTTTATCGGTGGTTTCTTGCTTGGAGTAGCCTTCATTTTTCTGAACAAGAATAGAGTGACGAGTTTTGGGAGAAAGTTCTTTGTTTCTGGCCATTTTGAGCTTGTAATCAAACCCACAATTGCTGATACTCAAGATACTCAACTAATCAAAAGATGGACAGTTTAATTGCTTCTTTTAATCAGCACAACACTTTTCAGTTTTCTTCTAATATGATTGCAAAAAGGTTTTGTAATGATCACATAGCTTTTTGAAATGATGCATTTGAATTAGCAAACACAAAGTGCCATGGGAATACAGGAGTAATTTTTGTTCATAATGGGCCTCTGTACGACTATGCAGATATTCCATAAAAAATGCAGTTTCCAGCAACGATAGTCATTTAGAACTAACAATGTTAGAAATACACTGTATTTCTGATCATTTTGATGTTATTTTAATGAAAAAAAGATGCTTTTCCTTTGAAAACAAGGACATTGCTAAGTGACCCCAATCTTTTGAATGGGAATGTATATGCATGGGTGTGCGTGTGTTATTTATTTTACAGACTGTGTTAATGTGTTTTGAATAACCACACAAGTGTGAGATTTACAAATAGATAGATTTATATAAATCAATGAGAAAATAGACACCAGAAAAAGGTGGAACATCTTTTTTTACTCCCTCAGACAACAGTTCTCAAGAGAAAAACTACAAGATTCAGCTGTTTAGTCTCTCTACAAATGATTAGTTTGCGATTTCAAAGCCACAGGTAGAAGGTTCATGACTGCACAATCAAACTTATAAAGGGTTTAGATAGGATCAAAGTCTTATAAAAATCTTATCTAAGCTGTTTGTATCCCATGACCACATGATGATGGGCACTGGGCCAATTGCATTACTGTTAAACATGGGAAGTGGATACTAGTAATGACAAATCAGATGACAGAATTTAGTTTTTCACATTGATCTGTACAATCTCCTCTTTTTATATAAATTCTTCTTCCTGCTCATTGTTTAATTACAAGAAGTTGATTAAAGCACCATACCTGAGCATCTGTGACATCTGTCCTATAAATCAGTAACCAGGAGAGAGTGAACCTGGGGTTATGTAAAGGTCAGCTATGATCGGTCATAAAGACTGTCTTCATTACTTCTCAGATGGGGTGAACTGTAGGCGTATCCCTGGGCTCTTAGGCTTTGACCTCTGAAGTGTCAGAGAAAATACCAAACAGTTTTTTATCAATCACACAGTGGCATCACTGGTGTAGTGTGTGTGTGTGTGTGTGTGTGTGTGTGTGTGTGTATGCTTTACCTATTCATGGTAGTTTACTAACCTTATGTGTTAAGATGCTTTAATAGTACGAAGACCATAAAACCCTCTTCTGCTAATTACAAATTATTTCGCAATGTCAGGACAGTGTTGCAAAAACAAGTTCCTTATTTCTTCACATGCTTTTTCTCAGCAAATGATCTTATAATATGCAGCACATATTGGGTATGGGAAGCAAACTAGTTTATGTTGACATTTATTAATGTAACCAGTATATCAATACCTCAAAAGACAAGTCACAGTATCTTGAAGTCAGCTACTCAGTTTGTCCATTACTGTGGCTCAGGGTGTTATCGGATGGAAATCATGTGTCAAACAGGAAAAGCATCAGCATTTTAATGACCTCAAAAGCAGAGATGTGGAAATGTCTTTCAGAATAACTTATTTTTGATGGTGTGACAAGATAGGACTATCTGAAGCATATAATATTTTTGGTTAGCTTAAAAATCACATTTGAAAAAAACTACTGTATATGTATACACACCAATTTGATATTTGTCTGTGAGGTGAAGCATCCTGGCATCCACACAAATTTAAAAATCATACTGTTCATATTACTTCAAGATGAGTTCCTTATAGGAGATGGCCGGCTAGCATTAAGGTAGTGACTTGGAGTGGGACTGACAGCATTTATCGTTTTTTTCAGACACTTTGGTACTATTCATACAAGTATGTGGTAAAAGTTCATAATTCTTAGAACAAAAACACAACAGATAACAACTCTAAGTACATTTGACATTGACTGAGTACAAAACAAACATCTAGAAGGCATGTTTCACATTGAAAAACATTATGTTCATACAAGGTACCTACATAACTTTTTAAGATTTTCTTCTCTGTTGTTAAAATGCCTTTTACAATAACTATGCTCGTTGTTCCTAATTGATCATCACTCAACCATTTGGTGGATTTACTGTATGTATTTTACATTGTTTTGCCTACTATGTTCAGATTAAAAATTACAGAATCACCACCCTAAGGGCTCTGTTTTGTATGTGACCTCTGTGGGATTCAAACCCACAACCTTGGTGTTGGTAGTGTGAGCCACACAAGACCACTGCATTGCCTATGTACTACACAACACTGTCATAATCAGGACATGATTGCCATCCACAGTAGTACCACAACTGGTATGCATATAACCATATAAACCATGTGAACACTGGCGATGTCTTTCAACATGGAGCTGGATGGACAGCAAGGCAGAGGAATGAATCAGAGAGCCCCTGAACAGGGTCAAAACTACAAAGGGAACTGCTGTGAACCATCAGAAGTACATCTTTGTTGATAAAGCAGGCTTTTGCTGGGCCAAAACAGTGTGGGCGCAATATCATTGGCCAATGAGCAACTGCCCACATGCCTGGAAAATGTGGGGAAACATATTCATGTGTGTAGCCATATCTGAAGATGGGGTGATAGGACGTAAGCCACTTCTTGGGTCTTACAAAGCTGTGGCTACACACTTCGTTGAGTTCCTTAATGGTATTGTGTGTGATGTTAGGTTTCACCATTCAGAGGTGATTCAGCTGTTGCCATCATCTCCGACTGGCAGTTAGTATGCCGGCGAAGGTGGAGCGCCGGAGAGGTAGAGGGTGTGCAGCGCCACGCAGAGCAACCGTCACACAAAGTCACGTTTGGGTTTGAAATGCCAAAATATTTTTCCTGCAGTGATATCTTGTTACATGGACAAGATATTATGGCCAAATGCAGATGACACAACTGATGAAAATTAGTGGTGTGTGCAAAAAAGTGATATTTCTTTATTTATTTCTGATAGTATTTGTTACAATTGATTAGACAAAAAAATATGTTGGAAATTAAATTATGACAGAAGATAATAATGGGAATTATTAATAGAGTTTTGCCTAATGTGAAAACAGTGAAATAAACTGAGATTACCTTTAGCACTTCAAAGAGTCATTTTGGAACACGTGTCTTACATTGTTTGGTCTTGGACTAGTTGATTGTTACAATAACTTCACTGAAAGAATTGTGTTATGTTATGTCATGTTATGTTTTAATGAATGAATGTACTCATTGTATTTCACCAAAAACTAAGTGGTTGAATCATTGCTCTTTTGGTGAAAGATGTTTACAAACCAAATGAAAGAAAAATCAATTGCTTTAAATGCAAAATGTAATGCTTTACGAGTATGATCAGTTTGGAGTCTTGTACTAAGTGTTTTGCAACACTGCACCATACTATTAATAATAGCACCAAAGCATCTGAAAAAACTGTAAACAACAGGAATAGATCCAAGACACCACCCAGACTCTGCTGCCAGGGTCCTGACACATGGCAAACCCTGGGAACACATCTCACCCACACTACACCACCTTCATTGGCTCCCTGTTAAGTACCAAACCCTGGGAACACATCTCACCCACACTGCACCACCTTCATTGGCTCCCTGTTAATCAACTCCAATGGCCTAGCTAACATTAGTGAAGCTAGCTAAACCTCTTTTGTTAAAGCGTTAGCTAAGTTAAATAAATTTAATACAGGAAAAAATCGCACCAATTCAACCTTCACCACAGCAACCCAGGCAGTCAATGATGGGTCATTTAAACAGTAGGAATGGTTTACCTGACATTAGGAAATCATTTATATTATTACCGGTACATTTGTCACACGATTCTGTGTTATACTGGCTGCACTACGTTACACTGACCACCCATAGAACCAACCAACGCAACAGTAATTTAGTTTAATTAGCACAAAACTTAGCTTTGAAAATGAAGAATTTCTTCTCCTTCACCTCCCAAACAATTGCATTATTGACCCACCCTGATCAAATGTAAAGATAGCTGTCTGTACTTTAGTACGCTTTCATTTTGGTAGCAGTGTAAGGAGATGGATCCTCCACAAGGTCTATAGTATAGTACACATCCCCACGTTCAGCTCCGGCAGGGATGTCGTTGTTTTTAAAGATGTAAATAACGCAGCAGGTGCTATATGGGTTATAAGTGCCTAAGACTTGCAGTTTGTTTGCATACCTTTGTTTTTTATGTTTTGTGAGGTGATCTAAACACTCATGGGCTGTAAAAGTAGAAAAGTTGACCAGCTTGTGCAGTAGCTCCATAGAATTCCTAGTGTTTCAACAATGTTTTGCCCGCCAGGCTGTCAGAGCAACCACGTGACAGAAAACTATGAATATCAATGACGAAATAAGTAACTTAATTCCTAGTTAACTTTTGTTTACTGTGACATATACACCTCCTCTTCCCGAAAGAATGCGTGGTTTGATGCAATTGTGAACAAAACTGACCAGTAAACACAGGAATAACCAGTTTATCTCAAATTACAAATATATTGCAAAGCTTACAACTTTTTTCAGGGAATACAACATCGTCATGTTCTTTGAGTTAAAAAACACCACTAATCTTATTTTGGAGTGTTTTGGAGTAGTTTTCTGCTTGCAATAGAGCTTTGCTGTAGTGGGACGAACAGATTCCATTCATGAACTTGGATGATGCTAAGAACGCTAATTACAGCTGGGGACCGAGCTGAATAATGGATGGTTGGAAAAAATGACTCCATTCTGGATGTCCATTCCGGACAATCTTTTGGCAAGTTCATTTTTAGATACATTTTTGAGACAAACTATGCCTTTAATAAGAAAGGTTAGTCAGTTTAACAAAATGCTTAATGGCGTCTAGCTAAATATTTAAACTTGGCATGATGTTAATGCATGACAAAATGATCTAATGCCGAGACACAATTTTATGACAAGGTAGTATATCCCAATCGGTTTCAATACTGGCATACTAGCTTACTATATATAAAACAGTACATAATTCATCATCAACGAAGTACATACTTGTAGTACGTAGTCTGTAGAATGCAATTTGCGATTCAGCCATAGCGTAGTGGTTGGCTTTTCAACTGTCATTGTTTTTTAAAGAAACGAACCAGCCATGGAGTGATTGGAGCCATTGTTTTCATTACTGTGTACCTATTAGCTAGCCATCTACAGTAAACTCTTTCTAATTTAACGCAATTAATGTAGTGTAGCGACCCTGTTAAACTAGTTGTTGGTTTGGATGTTATCTAATGTAGGGAACTAGTTGCAAGATCCGTGGAGTTTGGGCTAATTGGTTTTACAATGCAGAAGTAAACAGACACCACATCTCTACACACGTATCATGTGCAACAACACTTGCTGTTTAAATAGCATAGTGGTTAACACAGTCTGTCACACAGGAAACCGTAAATCGAATCCAGCCCGGCGTATCAACATTCATCCCTTCTAATCGTGGGCCGGCAGAACTAGGCTTGCCTGGTTCCTTTTCTTGTTCTTGTTCATATGAATAATGGAGCTTGAAGCTAAAAGGGCACATCACAAATTCATTTATGTGGATGAAGTCAGCTTCGCCCTCCGTAAAGTGAGGAGACACGGGAGGAACACCATTGGGCAGAGGGCCACTTTTATGGTGCCAGGTCAGAGGGATACCAATATCACCATGTGTCCTGCCATCTCCAATGATGGTGTCTTTTGCCACATACCAACTATCGAATGGACTAAATGTGAAGTTCAGAGTATTTCAACTCTTTGTTTTGTTTTTTGGATATTTCTATCCAGAAGTTTCCTTTGGTTGTTTTTTTACAGTATTCAGCATTTCTGCATTTGAAAAGTATGGAAAAAAAGAGTGACATGGACATATCTGATGATTTTTGGGTTAAATTAATTTTTTGTTCTTTGTTGAAGAAAGAATGCAGTACTACTGTAAAGCTGTACAATAATGAATGTCCAAATTTGTCTAGTTGTTTCCTGTAGGTCTTTACAGTAAAAAAGTATTTTAACAGAGAAAACTGAAGAGATTGTAAAAAGGGAACAGTAACCTTTGTGGTTGGCCATGAAAATTGCGCATGCACTTCTTGAAGAACCATCTGTCCCAACCTGGTTAACCAACTTCAGAGGAACTTGTCTGTTTGCTCACAGTGGCCATATTTACAGTACATGCTATATGACATGTAACATTCTTTATAATATAAATCAAGTTCAGTAAAAAAATAGTTGGCTTGTAAAGTGACTTACTATGTTTGTGGACTTCTGAATTGCTTGCATACCTGCAGTTGAATGGCTCCCAATGTACAGTCTGATCATCATCTACAGTGGCTATTAAAAGAGTTCAGCCTCCTAAGACTTTTCCATGTTTTATTGAGTTACAACACATTGTCAGTCACCAACACAAAAACTTTACAATGTTAAAGTGAAAAAGAATTCTGCAAACCATTCTAAATAATTTAAAAATATAATTCAGAAAATAATTGATTGGATAAGTATTCAAACGGTCTTTAAAAGTCCCATAAATAGTTGAATAGAGTCCACATGTGTGCAATTAAGATGTTTCACATGATTACAGGCTAAATTCACCTGTCTCTGGGAGATCTCACAGTAGGCTAGTACAATATCTAACAAAAACTACACTGTGAAAAAACATTCAAAAAAATCTGGAATGAGGTTCTTCAAAAGTACCAATCGGGGTGGAATATAAGATTTCCAAGGCAAAGAGTATCCCCTGGAGCACAGTAAAGACCATTATTGAGAAATGGAGTGCATATGGAGCAACTGTAAATCTGTGTAGAACCGGCCGTCCTCAAAAACTGAGCATACAGGTGAGAAGGGCACTTGTCAAGGAGGCCACCGAGAGGCCTATTGCAACTATGAAGGAGTTTCTGTTTTCCAGGGCTGACCTGGGAGACATTGTGCATACTCCAATAGCTTGGGTGCTTCACAAAATTGGCCTTTATGAGAGAGCGGCTAAGAGAAAACAACTCACATCAAATCTTGGCTTGAGTTTTGCAAGAAGGCATGTGGGAAACTCTGAGACCAAGAGGAATTCATAATATTCAATCTTTTTTTGGTCTCACTGTAAGCGCATTATTTTGCACAATTATTTTGCACAAGAATAACATTGCACACCCTCCTGAGAACACCTCCATACCTTGAAGCATGGTGGTGGCAGCGTCATGCTACGGGGATGCTTCTCTATGTCAAAACCTGGAAAAGTGGATGCAACAAGGTACAGAGAAATCCAGGAAGTCTGTAAGAGACTTGATGAAGTCTGCAAGGGACTTGGGACTTCAAGGCTTTGACGCAGAGAAGATTTATCATCTAGCAGGACAATGACCACAAACATACAGCCAAAGTCACATTGGAGTGGCTTAAAAACCAAAAGGTAAATGTTCTGAAGTGTCCCAGTCAAAGCCTTCAAACCAATTAAGAATATGTCAAAAGAGTTAAAAAAAGGTTCCCTTCAAACCCATTGGAGGTTGGCTAATGTCTCATAGAAGAATGGGCAAAATGTCTGTGTCCACATGTACAGCATAAAGCCGATTGAGACTCATCTAAAGTATTTGCTGCCAAAGGTGCCGGTAGAAAATATTGACTTAAGGGGGTGAGTATTTAAGCAATCAATTGTTTTCTGTTTGTATTTGTAGTTCAATCAGAAAAAAAAGATTTTATCTTTCACTTTGACATTATGGATTTTTTTGTTGAGCACTTTACATGTTGCAAATAAACACATTGGTCAAAGCACAGTCTGTAA
This sequence comes from Esox masquinongy, assembly GCA_016801175.1. NCBI lineage: Eukaryota > Metazoa > Chordata > Actinopteri > Esociformes > Esocidae > Esox > Esox masquinongy. The sequence goes on from JACXGI010000347.1 coordinate 113,840, forward strand.
AAACATTGAATTGGTGAAGGCATGGGCTACACTGAGTTTTAATATACTGTACAACTTCCTACTAAACAAAAAGAAGTTTAAAAAATGTAAAGATTATTATTATTATTGTATAATAACAATTCCTGTGAAGTTAGCATTTCCTGCTATGGTGCTTAGAAACAAATTCTAAAAGACAACTGTAACATCTCTAACAATATAATAAATAATCCTTGAGAAGTTTGTTTTGAAGCAAAACCATGAAGCCTATTGTGTTTCAGAGACTCAGTGTTTAGCTGATGTATTTATTGTTTTGTAGCTCAAGGTATTTATTTCAGAACACTGTGTCTCACTGGCTGGACAATGTGTCTCATGTTTCAACTCTAAATCCCCTCCCATTCTCTAATATTGTATCTAGACAGTCCTTTGGTTACTGGCCTTTCTGCACACTGGCGTACACACAGTTCTCCTCAGGTTTGTCTGCTTTCCTCCTGGGACCCTCTTGTATTGCAATCTGTCCATACTCCACTTCCATTGGTGGTTGGGGTGCTCTCGAATCTTTCACCTGTCCATACTCCACCTCAACTGGCGTCCTCCTCTCCTTCGGTTCCATCTCTCTCTTTAGTATCCTGATATCAGCATACTCCACATCCTGGCTGTGACCAGCGACTGTAGAGAGAGCAAGATCTGGGGAGAGAGGGTTAGGGAGAAAGACAGAGACCGATAGAGAGATAGAGGAAAAGAGTGGGAGGGTGACAGAGGTGGGGACAAATAGAGAAGATATCTACGTCATTTACTGGCATGACTGACGTAGCAAATTCTAGCACTTGAGAGACATAAAAAACTGCAGCAAAATGTTGTCTAACCTGGCATCTTTAAAGGTTTCTTATTCTTCTGGACACAGTAAAATGCAAATACCATCACCAGGACAAGCAGCAGGCCTGCCAGAGAACCCGCTATTATCCCCAAGTTCTCTGGGAAACAGAGACAGGCCAGATAGTGTAAAAACAGCCATACAACTACTGAATCACTGACCACGTGAACTTAATAATGCTAATGACAACAGACATCAGAAACAGCACCACTTACTAACAGTCCACATGCTCTGAGGGGCTGTTGTACGAGTGCTGTCATTCAGACACTGGGTGTGACTGCTGGGTTGGGAGGTGTTTAGGGAGTCAAACCCAGGGCCCTTACCAGTGACATTTATACTGGTGGAGGTGTCTGTCACAGTAGTGGGGCTCACTGTTGTAGGGTCAAGACACAGAGTACTGACAGTGTCATTCACCCACTCCAGTATCCTTGTCCCATTTAAGGTGCAGTTAGCCAATCTAAGCCCTGTGGGGGTTCAAACAAAGAGAAATAACATAAGTATCTTTATTGAATCCTCGTACATGAATGGATAAGGCTGTTTTTAAACAGATACATTTTGAAAAGTAAATATCATTATTATAATCATCATTATTTTCATTAATCAATCGTATTATTTCTTGTGTCTGTTTAATTAAGTAAATTTAACCATATCTTACCAGGACAATGTGATATCTTTATGCTGTTCTCAGCGTTGCTGACGTGGTTCCTGACATGACAGGTGAGGATACCAGACCAGCCTTTCTTCAGAGTTATGGTATTTGTCTCATTACCAACAGTCCTCTCAGTGTCTGCACCATAACCAAACTGCACCATATCCCCCTTAGAGGAGCAGGACACCCTCATCTCTCCATCGGTCAGACACTTAGTGGTCAGCTCAGGAGTGGACACTGGGGCTGTGGAGGAATTAAATGAGCTGTGGTGACAGAGGATCCCTGCAGCCATTAAAGAAAGCTACAGAAGCTGTTTATTAATGGTTTAGTAATGGTCCTTTTTTATATGGTAGATGCATAATCAGGCCAGCGCAGAACAGCCAAACGCAGCTCAGTTTAGTGTAGTTATGAGGAATAATGTAGCTGTATTTATTGTCATATAACCATAGTTCAAATACAGGTTTTATAAGTTATTAAATCAGGGTTGTTTAGAGAATATCCTGCTTTTGATTTTTTGTAACATACTGTTCTTGGTGGCTTTCAGTAATGTCGTACCTTCAATGAACAGGTGCAGTTGTTCAAAGCATCGTCTATTTCCATTTTTAAATGTTTCCAATTTATACACGTCTGAATCATTCCTCTTTGTTGTAGTTATTAAAAATGTCCCATTGCCTTTAAAGAACGTTGATCTGTCCCTGATGTATTCCTTGACTACTACAGTGTTGTTTCTCATTTTGACTACTACTACAGGGTTCCCATAAGGGTTTTTTATTATTTGTAATTCATCATATTCCGTTGCATTAGTGGGTATCTGGAAATAGAAACTTCCTCCCAGAGCTCCGTAACCCAGGGTTCTGTTTTGTGTATCATCACACGAGGTCGGCATGCCTGAAAACCAAGATGAAAAATAGACCATGGATACTATTCCTAATTGTTATTATTTTATTGTATTTATCATTGTATAAATCTCTTTCTAGTCATGTATACTTTTACAGAAGTTGCTGCTGAATAAATCTTAATTTTTACAAAACCAATCACATCAAAGTCTTAGAAAACATTATATTAGTACGTAACTATAGAGACAACTTTTGTATTTTCTGTGTTGTGAATTTTGTCTCTCAATCTATCATTAGTTGTTCATGAGATGTATTATTTTAACAGGTGATTCTAAGTAGCTAGGCCTACAGAAAAATATTTGATCAAGTGATGATCTTGCTACATGTTATACAAGCCTTATTACATTATTTTCTGCATAAAAGAAGAGGGAAGCCAATATATTACAAAGACAAGTCTTTAATAGACATTTCCTAAGACATCTCAAGGCATCTTCATGTTAACATCTTAGGCATCTAAAGACATTTCTTAAGATTTTTCAAAATATGATGATCTCTGGGTATGTTCTTACCATATGAAACTCTTACTAAGATCACAAACAGTCCTAAAAGAGCCTCCATGCTCAGTCCTTCAGCAAAGTCCTCAAACAAACTCTTGTTTTCTTTCAGTTTTCTTTCACTGAATTTGCAGGTCAATGTTTAAGGGTATGAACAAAACCAATGCAGAAGTGGTAAGAAAGACAGATATTCATGCCTCTGTGACAATTCATTTTGAGCTATATTTATAGGTTCTGATACTGAGGAAAGAGGAAGAGCCTAATCAAGGTTTCACTTCCCCTTTATATAAGCAGCCAGGCTGGCTACATGGCTCATGTCATATTAGACAAGAAATGTAATAAAAAAGTGACGATTATTTTGCCTGTGAAAATGTGAAAAGGACAGCTGTTCTGTCATGACCCTGATCAGCCTTTACACATTGCTGGTTATGACTGACATTGGCTCACTACTGTTAATAAGAATAAACGTTCTGTTAGAGAGCGTGAAAATGTGAACTACAAAAAAATGGTTGTTACTATTTAGCACGCTGTGAGAAGTTTGTAATTCAATGTCTAAATAAGTAATATAAGTAGGGAGAGGGGGAGTGGCCAGTGAAGGAGTTAATATGAGTAGGTGGAGGGGGAGTGGCCAGTGAAGGAGTTAATATGAGTAGGGGGAGGGGGAGTGGCCAGTGAAGGATTACAAAGGAGCCTGTCGTACCAAGATTCTTTGATTACTCAGAGTGCGTTCATATGTATGTGGCCGTATTTCCATTGTCCCATGCGCATGTAAAAATTACAAAGACCTTGATGGAACTTTGGACTCAAGACCCATAATTTTCTTTGACAGGTTGCAGCTGATGGCTTGATAAATTACATTTAGACTTGTGTAACTATATAACATGTCTTGGATTAAAAAAAGGTGTGTTCACCCGAGTTTGTTTCTTCGATGCAGAATAAGATGGGAAATCTATAGGAACCAAAAAACTCACCATTCTACCATTGAGGATGATATTAAGTGTTGTGTTTCACAGTGGGTCCACTTGGTTCTGGATCACTTCTACAGTTACCAACTATCAATACTGTGTTATAACATATTGTATAATGTGATGTATGTTCAGGGAGATTAAAAGGGAAAACATCAGTAAATCAACAGAAACACGGTGACAGATGTACAGTAAACAGCCTGGTTGTTGGGTTGGTTATTTTGGTAAACAATGTACATAATCATAAACTGTGAATGTAATGAAATATTCACAACATTACATAAATGTTGAATACAAGAAAGATGGAATATGTAGAGAAAAAGTTGTTAATGTTACAAATGAAGCAACTACAGCCTACAATGAAGAATCTCCCATTCACTGGCCAGGCTTTATTCCATCATAAACGGTGTCCTCCTGCCCTGTAAGTCTTTCTCTCACTGTGTTTGATCTGGAACCCTCTAACACTACAACCTGTCCATACTCCACCTCCTCCGGAACCTTCCTCACTTTCCCCTTCTTCTTCACAACAGTGATGTCAGCATATTCCAGTTCTTGCCTTCCATTAGCATCTGTGGAGAGATTTGACAATGGGGAAAGTATGGGTTACTATGCAGATCATATGTTGACCTTAACGTTTCAGGTAAGTAGCCTACATACAGTTACAGTAGGCATAATGTATGGGTTTAGAACAGTAGATCACTAAGTACAGTAGATCACTCTAGAAAAAAAACACGAAATGTTCAATTTTAAAGACTGGGCACTTTAATCTAGGATTTGTTGCTAGAATTGTGGAGACAGAAATATTAAGAATACAAAGCAATACACTGAAGATCGAATACATTATCTTTTGGCATTCTTAGGCATTGTTCTCTGGTTCCCAGCTCCGGTCCTCGAGTACCTCCAACAGTACACATTTTAATTTTAGCCCCAGCCAATCACAGCTGATTCAAATTATAAATAAATTATCAGGCCCTCATTGACTTAATTTGGGAATGCTTATCCAGGGCTATAACAAAAATTTGTGTTGTTGGGGGTACTGGAGGACCGGATTTGGGAACCCTTGGATAGTAAAAAGGATGACTGTAGACTGAAAGAAATATGAGTCCAGACTATCGTACCTGATGTGAGCAGAGATGTTGAAAGTTGTAAACTGAGACTAACATTCAGCAATGTCATGAGAGAAGTTTGTTACATTCATCTCACCACTTCCACATTCAGTTGGTTTACCTGCAGCTCTAAAATAGCCCAACTGATATACAATGCAGATCTACACTAAGGAAAGTAGAAAACCCAACAAAACAACACTGAAGCATTAGTTAACTGAGATGACTGAACATTGTGAACATCTGTGTCCTATAGATCTGCTTAGGTTTGTTAGAGGTGTTGGATTTTCACCCATCTGACCTGTTGTCTGGGGCCTTGTCCTCCTCCAGTGGATCCAGAAAACTGACACTATCACAGCAAGGACCAGTACTACAGCTATTAGAGACCATGTGACAACTTCATTGCCTCCTGTGTGACAAGAAAATGAAGGGGGAAGGGATAATGGACACTGTAAGCCTTAATGTAAGTGATGTCATAACATTAAAAGTACTATAGTAGCAAAGCCTTACACTTGAACAGATACAGGAATTAATCAACAAAACACAGAAATTAATATACTAGAGCATCAAACCATCTTTGGCAACATTTTCTACATGTTAGATTATTTAGCAAATTAAAATGTTTTTACAGTTGGATATGTACCTTTAATGGACAGTTTAAATCTTATGTACATAAGTGATTTTCCAGAAGAATTAAATGTTTCTGAGGAATATTCAGCAGCATCACTCCTTTCTATATTTGTTATGTTCAATGTCCCATTGTTGATAAAGAATTCAGATCTAGTTTTAATGGATTCATTCGTCTTGTTGATATTATTTCTCCTTTTGAATAGCTCTGTAGAATTACCAGAGGGATCTTTTATTAAATTGATATGAAAATCCATGGTATCATCAGTGACCAGACGGAGATAAACAGTCCCTCCCAGAGCTCCATAACACTGTCCTCCAGCCTCTCTAACATCACAATGGCTCTCCAATCCTGAGTATAGACTGAAAAATACACATTTGTGAAAAATTATACTTGCTGTAACTAATTCTTTAAAACTCATTTAAACTTATTTTGTGAATATATAATTGACGAAACTGTCCATAAACATTTTTACCAGCTAGTATTCACGCTAAATACAGTCTTTCTAAACTTGAAATGTCTATGGTATGTTACTTGGCTTCATATTTAAGTGACATTGATTTCTCACTGGCACTTGTCTCCCCAGAAGTAATTCATGCTATTGTAATTATTTAGTTATACACCATTTGTTTATAACTGAATTGTTGTTAGAATGTGCATGACCTCCATAGACAAACAAGTGACAGCATAGAAAAAGATTAGTTTCCTCTTACCATTTAATTTAGACAGTGCTGATAATGTCATAAATCCAAACACCAAAAGCATGATGTCTTCAGATTAGCCGGCTACTGTCTTAGAACTGTAGATTCACCAGAAGTCCTAAACTCAAAATTATAAACAAAATCTGCCACCTCGTGTGACTAGGCTTTTAGAGCATAACACTCAAAGATTGTGTTATATTAGGGGAAGTTGATGAACACACGTTTGAGCCGAACTTCTTCATTTTTAAAACCAATACATAAAAATATAATATACATGGGACTTCAAATCGGGTAGTAACAAGATGTGTGATACTGGATTAAATTGTCATACAACATTTAACCTGTGAGATTTTGGTATTTCTTTGGTATATCCTGACAGAGATGGCCTTGCGGTAAGTCTACTGTATATCAAACGTAATTTCATTGGTTACTTATAGATACATTGTTCACTTTTACATGGGTGTCTGTTAAACCAGGGTTCCTCTGACATAAACTCAGTCAGTTCACCAGGCACTCATCCCAGAAGGAAGGACCATCATGGTCCAAGAAAAGTTGAGGAACATTGTTTAACCAGATCAGTTAATTGTAGACACTGAGCATTTTGCTCTCAAGCTGAGAGTGCTTTTTAATATAACTGTTTGTGAGATGAATTAAATAAAGGATGATGTGGTTTTCTGGATGCTATATAGCCAAAGACAGAATTATTCCACTTCATGCTAACCGTCACATATTGCATGTTGTTAAGGCCCCTGTGTTTTGGGGCATCATGTCATATGGTCTGGATTTTATTTGCTTCCAAAAACGTTTCCAATAAATTGTCTGCTTGTTTTTTGTGTCAACTGATCCAACACCATGGCCTGGCTAAGCTACTGTAAGCATGGCCTGGATGTGCAACTATGAAAATACATGCCGTCCCTCATGTCCCTCCGTAAAAGAGTCTCCACTCTATTGAAACGTAGGTCACATGACATTATAGTGTGAAGCAATAATTTTTTTAAAGGGCTGCCAACTTCTGAATATAGATTGTAGTGAGATTTCACTTTGTAATTGCAACCCCAGGGCAAAATTTTAAAACTAACTTCTTACATAAGTACATACAGTTGAGAAAAGAATGTTGGGAAACCTTTTCAATTACCTTCAAAAGTTCACATAACTTTGAATGTTTGGCCTTGTTACAGACACACAAGGTGACACACACAGGTTAAAATGACAATTAAAGGTTAATATCCCACACCTGTGGCTTTTTAAATTGCAATTAGTGTCTGTGTATAAATAGTCAATGAGTTTGTTAGCTCTCATGTGGATACACTGAGCAGGCTAGATACTGAGCCATGGGGAGCAGAAAAGAACTGTCAAAACACTTGCATAACAAGCTAATGCAACTTTATAAAGATGGAAAAGGATATAAAAAGATATCCAAAGCCTTGCAAATGCCAGTCAGTACTGTTCAATCACTTAATAAGAAGTGGAATATTCGGGGATCTCTTGATACCAAGCCAAGGTCAGGTAGACCAAAAAAGATTTCAGCCAGAAGTGAAGAAGAAGAATTGTCACGGAAGGCGATTAAGACTGCACTTTGATCAATTTCTCATCATTAATTATTTAATTTTTGTTCAGCATTTATTAGTAAGTGTTTGTAGCTATAGGAATTTGCAGTGTTTTTACATGTAACCTGTTTTATTTTCGCGGCACTGTATTGTGTGTATGTCGTCACGAGTTGTTTTTGTTTCGAACACGTGTGCTTTGTTTTGGTGGTATGGACTTTGGTTTTTTTTGCAGTTTTGACAGCTCTCTATGTCTGACCCGCCCACTCCTCCTGATCCTCATCTGCCCTCAACTAACGCAGCTAACGAGATTGCTACAACGATTGGCCCAGCAGCAAATAAAAGGTTTTCCGGAATCCCAGTAGGAGCAAGGGGGAAACAAAAGATGGAGGGAACGGGCCGGCCCAGAATTGAGGAAAGCCCTGCCTGTGGTGTGCAGCCGGTAGATCGCTGGAGATCACACAAATGTCAATTTGTTGGATATAAGGCGAGTACCTGTCCTATGTGCTCCTTCAAACTAATTCTGGTTAAAAGCTGAACTTGGGTGCTCTCTTCCCCCCTCAAGAGGTACCGGCGACGCAAGACGAAAGGCGGCGACCTCATCACGCGAGCCCCGCTGCCCTATGCCAGGTTGTACTTACCCCTTAAGAGACATATGGACTTCTGCAGCCCTGCTTCCTCGACCCTGGAATCCCAGATGTCAGTTTTAATATTTTTAAACCATTTGTGATACAGACTCTGCTCACCATCTTTTTTGAGGAACTTTTATACATTTATTAATAAATTGTTCCAACTGATTTATTGGTCTGTGTATGTGGCAAAATCCGGAATAGAACCAGCTGGGTGTCTTGTAGTGTCAACTTATTAGTAGAGGTTTTAGTCCTCTATTTAAACCCTAGGTGGCGTTATCAGCAACCTTCACGTGACAGAATTGTTCGGGATACAAAGAAAAACCCACAGGTAACCTCAGGAGAAATACAGGCTGCTCTGGAAAAAGACGGTGTGGTTGTTTCAGGGACCACAATATGACAATACTCGAGTTGCCAGAAAGAAGCCTTTACTGTGCCAATGTCACAAAAAAGCCTTACAATATGCCCAACAACACCTTGATATGCCTCACAGCTTCTGGCACATCGTAATTTGGTGTGACGAGACCAAAATTGAGCTTTATGGTCACAACCATAAGCTCTATGTTTGGAGAGGGGTCAACAAGGCCTAGAGTGAAAAGAATACCATCCCCACTGTGAAGCATGGTGATGGCTTACTGACATTTTGGCAGTGTGTGAACTCTAAAGGCACGGGGAATCTTGTGAAAATGTATGGCAAGATGAATGCAGCATGTTATCAGAAAATACTGGCAGACAATTTACCTTCCTCTGCACGAAAGCTGAGCATTGGACGCTCTTGGACTTTCTTGCACAACAATGACCCTAAGCACAATCCCAAGTTGATCCTCCAGTGGTTACAGCAGAAAAAGGTGAAAGTTCTGGAGTGGCCATCACAATCTCCTGACCTTTATATCATCGAGCCACTCTGGGCAGATCTGAAACCAGCAGTTCATGCAAGACAACCAAAGACTTTGCATGACCTGGAGGCATTTTGCCAAGACGAATGGGCAGCTATACCACCTGCAAGAATTCGAGGCCTCATAGACATCTATTAAAAAAGACTGCGTGCTATCATTGATGCTAAAGGGGGCAATACACTGTATTAAGAACTAAGGGTATGCAGACTTTTGAACTCTTTTTTTTACAAAGAGTATTTGTACTCTTCTCTCTCGCTCTCTCAGTAAAGTCTTTATCATTAAATAATTCATATACGCCATTTGTGTAAAAGTGAATTGTTGTAAAAATATGCATGACCTCCATAGACCAACATGTGACAGTATAGAAAAAACAGTTGCCTCTTACAACTAGACAGTGCTGATAATGTCATGAATCCAAACACTACAACCATCATGTCTTCAAATTAGCCACTGTCTTAGCAACTATAGCTTCACCAGAACTCCTTAACTTGGAATTATAATAAGAATTGCCACAACATGTGACTAGGCTTTTAGAGCAAAATACCTAAGAGATTGTTGTCACATCAGAGATGTTGGGGGAAGTTGATGAACACACTTTGAGCTGTGCACTTCTTAATTTTTAAGACCTTTCGATACATATATAATAATATATGTAGCAATTTACTGTATAAGCTACCACATAGTTTACATTAGTGAACAAGAGAGCTTGTGACCTGAACGGCGGAGTAACAGGATGTGTGATACCAGTAGCGAACCGCCTTCAGTAGCGGAAAAAGATCTGACGTCATACATGTAGAGAACTTGGATACCTGTGTATACAGAGCACAACTTGAGAACAAGACCGCAGACAGTATAATGCTGTCAGAGAGAAAAAAGTTGCGCTGTTTTCAATATCCAGCATGCAATAATAAATACTTCCAATTGCAATGTCATTACCTTTGTTTTTACCACACAACCAGTGATCTACATTTGAAATAATGTTTTACACATTGTATTCAAAATCATATGAACGAGATAGCAACAAAAAACAAGCTGTAGATGAAAACAAAAATCCAATCATGATTATGATTCTCATTTAAAAACAAAGTTCCTTCTCCTGTCCTTTATGCAATGGATAATGGAAGGTTCATGCAGCTTGTCTTTTGATTTTAAATCTGAAATAAGTTATTTTTATGAGATCAAAGCCAGGGCTGACAGCCGGGCCATCACCATCCTTACATACACTCACTGCAAAAAGCTAGCCAGCTAGCTGGGTTCAAGCGTGAGAAAACAAGATAAGGCTCATTATTGGCTCTGAATTAGTGACGTATACTTAGGCCCTCTAGGGGGCCTTGAGGCATCATACAATTGTCCCACCTATTACAAGACAATTTGTGATTGCTTGAGGCGTGTTATGGAAATTCTTGAACTGATGTATACTTGGTCCTATAAATGGATTATTAGTTAAAGGTACTGAGTCCCCATGTTTAGATAAGAAAAGGAATGCAGGAGATGGGGATCTGGGGTTTATCGTCATTATTGACTGGTAGCAGATTATAGAGTTCCTCGTAAATCTGCCTATCTGTTGTTTGTCCAGATGCTGGATGTCCTTTTCAGAGATCAAAAGGTTACCTTTGGGGGAAGTAGGGACAATTGGGCTCTTTAGGTAAACACAACAGTAAACATTATGGCAGGAAGGATAAGGTGGGGGGACAGCCCACCCTTTGGGTAAAACCTATGTGACGTAAGACAGCAGGCCAGCATCTTACCACACCCCTTTTAACTGTAATAAATATGGACAGTTCATGTATCTACCTCAGAGATTCCTCAGATGATTATTCTGTAAGCTTTTGACGCGTCTCCCTATTTGCAAATAAACTGTTAATTGTGTCAAGAGAATTTTCTCTCTGTACTTACTCCTTTAAGAGTGTCTATCGATGGAATTACCATAACATTTGGGGTGCTCATCCGGTTAGCCTCGCTGATCGATTTGCATCCACTACCGGCTGAGTCAACTGTGCACGGCCAGGACTGGGTCCCTGGAGCTCAAGCCTCTCCCGGAGCGGCCTAGCCTTGAAACGGATTGAATTGGTGAGCGCTTGTCCGGAGTGGGTTGCGTGACTGGTCAGTACAGGTTCCCGAAGGACAAAATTGAACTCTGGAGGTGAGGGCACAATTCAGTTCGCTGGCTGTGTGAGTGGCAGCTTGACCGCGAAATTGTGTGAGTGGCGGCGAGACCGCGGAATTATAATCTGTAGACAAGGCTACGGTAGGCCTTGAATATCACGCAAAAGGGCTGACGAGCTTATTAATGCATGCTGGGCACGTTAATTGAGATACCAGGGTGACAGGCGGTGGCTTAGATTGTGTTTGATTGTGACCATTGTGTTCGCTCTGGATCCGGCGTTTTCGCCACGCTTAGGTTTGCTGGGTTTAATGATGGGTAAGTGCGGCAGTAAATCTTTGCCGGTCTCTCACGATGGACTGGCAAAAATTATGTCTGACGTTTATGGTGTCTGGACATGTGAACAACTGTATCTTTGGGAGCTTTTGGGCTTTCCGTCAAATGTCAGTTTTAGTCAGAGACGACTGCATGGATTGAGATTGAAGTTGGATGACTACGAGCAGGGGAAAATTAAGAAGTTGCAGACAGTGGATTGGAAAGCTTGTGGTATGTGGAAAGAAGAGACTGATAAGAGATTTAGGCAGTGTGCTGGGTTTACTGACGCCTGTGTTCTAGTTCTCCCTTCTCAGGTTGTTTCTGACTGTCCCTCTGGCCCGCTCCCACCCTTCCACGGTGTTCCACCTCGAGCAGCTGCGGCCTTCCCAGCGGCCCTGCCACCTGTGTCGGTGGCTTCGGACCTGATCCCCGCCTCGGCAGCCAGACTTGGTGGCTCTTCGTCGATTGCTCTGGGACCTCGGAGTGCTGCATCGTCCCATCCGGCTCGACGGCGCGACCCCAGTAGCAAACGCTTCCTCGCGGTTGCCGTATCGACTCTACTTGTGACCATGTTCTCCGTCGACCCGTTTTCTGTGGCCCGGACCCTGTTGTAATGGCTGAGCCATTTTGCTCCACTTCAGACGTATTGGGGGGGCCTACGCGGAACAAGAAAAAGAAACACCGAAACGGGGACCGGTGGGGTTGCGACAGCAACGTCCTTGGAAGACCACCGGCCCGGGGTAGAGGGGGAGGCCACACTCAGCGCCGCCGTAATGATAATGCCTGCCTGGACATTGGATTTGTGACTGTCCTGAGGTGGACGCGATGGGGGTTGGCCAGAAAAATTGAGGCAATTTCAATTCCGGTGGCAGAAACGACCCAACTAGAACACCCAGGAATGCTAACCACCTGCGGGAAGGGGTGCTGACGGTCAGAGGAAACGGTTCAGAAAGCATACACCGGTGAGATCATTCCTTTTTTTCTGACATGTTTAGAGGATACAGGCGTTATGTCAGGTTTGATGGATTTGTGGAAGTAGGTAGATGGTTTTGGGAGAGTACAGTTTGTAGGAGTTTGTATTAGTATTTTTTATTTTATTTGGAGTATGTCGGTTTTGGCAACTGTAGCTAGGAAAAGGTCATTGTTGTTCTGTGTCCTGACAACAACTCCCATGCAGTCATCCTATTCGTGTAGGATTTTACGCAGTTAGACTGTGAGATGGAGTAGGGATTTCTCCTGTATATAATGGGTTTCGGATGTTGAATTGTCAATATCATGTTTTGGGCGACCTGGTAAATGCATTTTCCCTTTTGGTATTCCCTGTGCACGAGGGTTCCGATTGGCTGCATTTTGTATTCCTTGGTGGAATATTTGATCTTGTTCGCCGAGATTGTTGTTACCCTGGAAGTTTTTATATTGCCAGGGTTTGCTTTGTTTGGTGTACAGTTGGGTGAACGCATTCATTGCGTCGTTATTGTGATTCTTTGGTGAGGCCCACTCTTTCGGCTTTAGCCTTAGCGCCGACTCCGCAACATTGAAATTTGCCTTCCAGTGTTGTGCTGGTGGCTGGCACACGTGGAGGTATTTGCCTGAGAACTTAGGATTCGATACAAGACTAATTTCCTAAATTAAATCCGAGTGATAAATTGGAAATTTGTAAAATTATGTTTCCTAATTTGGTAAAAAATAGTCTCGTGGTTTTCATTAGAATAGGTTAAAATATTGTGTTTCTCTCTCCTTGTATGGAGTAGTAGAATGAAGAACCACATGGTGAGTCTTTAACGTTAAGAAAACACGCTGTTTTCCATGAAGACTGGATTCACATCCAATACAGTCATGGCCTGCAACATAGGGTAAAATAGCCAAAGCCCGTAAAATTAGATGTCCTATTTTAAATGTTGAATTGGATTTGGTTAAATGATTTGGTTTCACTTTGTTTGTATTTACAATAACTGGGATAATACTTGTGTTTTAAGACCAACGCCTGATATTCGTTATTGGAGTTTAAATTCCGAAATGGTAAATTGTCTGATGCACAAATAGGGTTTTGTTGTAACGGTGTTTACAGGTCTTGTTGTAGTATCCTGGGGATCACTCCCTGATTGTTCTTTCATTTTAGTGACATCATGAATCTGTTTTCTGTTAACTTGGCCTTTCTTGAGAGTTTTTTCAACCTGCTGTTACTGTGTTGATAAGATAAGCAATTTTTTTACAAACAGCAACGATATTGGATGAGTGGGGTAATAACTCTGCACCTTCAGTTAACGTAGGATATCGGCTAAGTTGAAAGCATGACGTCTCTTACTACAGACAGTCTGAAGACCATGTCACGTTTTTGTGTGGAAACTTCCGTTTCATGAACATTTTAAACAATCCATTTGGCCTTTATGGCCTACCAGAAGTGGGTAAAGTCCTGGGCTCCAGGAAGGGGGGCAGATCCCCTGGGATGGCCTCTACCAACCTTTCCCATTACAAAAAAAACAAAAAAAAGAGTAGCCTATTACTACGGGTTAAATTTGAGTGTTTTGACTGGTCTCACCTGTGGTAATTTCCCCAACATGAGTATATTCAATTTTGGGTTAATCTAACGTTAAGTGCAAGCTAAATATATTTTCCTCTCAATAGCATTCATATTGACATGTATGGTTTTGAACCCAATTTGTAGTGGGAGTAGAGACCTGACGTCATCCCCCATTGTTCATAACTAGAACAATCTTGATGTCGATGCATGAAATATGCATGAAAGTTGTGATTTTGGTTTTGACTGACCGCCACTTTTTGGAATTAAATAGACATGCATCAAAGTTGGAGAACTTCTCCAATTTTTAGGAGGTTAATAAAGACATAATGTTTGTGTTGTCACGAAGTACTTTGGCTATTGACTGTGACAATGCTAATTTTGGTTACAGTTCATATGCAAATTTGAGGGTTGTTTAAGACACATTTGTCGATGGGTTATATGGTTTATAATTCCCTCACACAAGCGACCGTGTGGCACATTTGTTGGTTTTGATTTTGTTTGTGTATGTTGGGTTTTTGTCATTTTCAATTTTGTTTTTGATGAATATTCAGTTTGCGACTCCTTACTGAATGAATATTAGTTTCATTCCAACTATCGATTTTCTTTTTTCATGTCCGTTCTGTGTGCAGCTTTCTCTCATGACTCATTCTGTGACTTTATGATGTGAAAGCAGGGGGGAATGTATGAAATGATTATCTATGATGAAAAACACTTGAACTTAGAGTTCAAAGCGAATTGGATTGGTACTTAAAGAGTTACATGAAGAATTGAGTTTTCCTGTTTGCATAGTTATATTAGAAATACTTATATCAGAAAATCTGTTATAGGGCCTTAGTATCTAGTCACAGTGTTTGTCTAATTTTGGTTTTTGGAAACTGTTTGTTTGATACAAAATCTAACATGGTTATGGTTGAGTAGAATACATCTTACCATTTTGATTTGGTTTAGCTAAGAAATAACTAATTTTTTGGGATGAATAGTGACTATGAGAATGTGACTGTTCAGTTTGTTTGTTTGATATTTGATTAGAAGTAATCATATTAATCTCATGTATTATGGAATAAGTGGGTAAAAAGGGGCAGGGAGCACATTTTTGTTATTCCTTACATGTTTACTAAGTTTTGTTATGTTTTAAGTGAAACTGAGAAAGTAATTCTGCATCAAGTTCTATTCTAGAAAACCAAGTTAAGAAGTTTTACATAGTCTAAATTGTAAAGAGAGGTACAGATCCCCTGGAGTGCGCTACTCACTCACACAAACATCCGTGTGTGTGTGTGTGGGGGGGGGGGGCTGCTTGAAATGGGTTTCTGACTCGTTTGAACTCCTTAGAGAAGAAATTGATTTACTGGTGACATTATCAAAATTGTGTTTTCTAATTTGGCTACACTGAATACTTTGTGTTCACTATTCTGGTTTTGATTGGTTACGACCATCAGTTATCTCTCAAACAGCAAATAGGTCAAAAGCTAAATTGACACTGGGTTGAGACTTTCTTCAAAGTAGAGATTTTTAAGAGAAAATTGTAACTATTACTTTGAGAGTTTATCTAGTACAGACGAGAGTTGTAGAGTACAAGAAGATGGAAATTTTATCTGGATTCTTTATTTTCCCTGTGTAAAAGTGTAACATATTTATAGAACAAGATTGGGTCACTCACTTTTAATCAAGACCCTCACACCCTGTTTCAGGACAAGCTTTGGTGAGATAGTACATAAGGGGGGTCATGATTTATGACAGGATTACAGATTGTCTTTGATGTGCTAGGATAAATAAGAGACTTGGAGACTTTCGCACTGGGTTTCATCTTGTAGAGTAATTAAAGGTTAAATAACAGTTATGTTATTTGAGCTTCAAGATTGTATGAAAAGTTTTGATTGGCAATAAGGTTTTTAATAATTTGTGTTAAACAAAGGTCAATTTGATTGTAGTTCTGAGACAAAACAATCAGATGTAATTATATGTCAACTGGGATCTGGTTAGATGGTGAACTGAGAATTGTTTATGAACTACTCTTTGAGAGTGATACTTCAACGTAAGCAAACAATCCTAACCGATGATGCATAATTGGAACAATAATAGGAAATTGTTCTTCTGTTCTTTTTCTTGTTTTGTTATTTGTTGGTTGTTAAACCAACTATAGAAAAGAGTGGAATTTCTACTCTAGTGGAACAGAAGCACCAGAAAGGTTAAGTGTTTCTACTATACTGTTACTGTTTACAACTGTTCTAATCTATTTAGACAAAGGTAACAGAAGGATTGGATATACAGGTATACAAGTTTAAATGTGTGGTAGGACTGAGTTCTAAATCATTAACAATAAGCAACAAACTGATGTAATGGACTTATTTCTGATGGTGTATTGTGCAGTTGCAACTAATCTTCTCAAGGAGAATTCACTGACAGGTACAGGACACTTGAAAGTGATTCAGCGATAAAGGACTGGTTGGAGCCAGAGAGACTGATTTTGGCTTAAAGGACAATTGTGAGGTGGGCTGAGATAAGATGGATCACACACACACACACATGGTCACACAGCTGCAAGCGGATCCTACTCCCGGGGTGCAGTGCGTCTATGGTAATGGCTGATTCCTGACAGCTGGACTGATTCTAGTCCTGATGATTCTACCATGAGATAAAGAAGGCAACCCCCAACCAATGGGAGGAGCTAAGGAAAGCTCCGGTTCTGGACAACGTTTACTGAGGCACAGAAGACCAACTGCACGACATCATGCCACGCTGGTTGGGTCCATACCAGGTACACCTCATCTGCTATCCAGGTAGCTGAGAGAGGAACCTGGGGTTGACGACACATGCTACAGGAGGGCTTCGGTGTTTAAAAATTAAGCACATTGAATTGAAGTCACTGAGGAAAAAGTGAGCTTTTTGGTACTAGTAACCATCACTTCCGACCCGGCCTGCAGCTATAGAGTTCTTAGATAAAACTGGTCATCTTGGCATTCACAAACGAGAGCGAACAGATTCTCCTGATCTGGCTGATAAAGCAGCTAGAATGGAGACACCTAGAGCTGTGTCATGGTAACTTGCATTTGAACTATGAAGGACAACACCTTGGAATATACATCTGACTTTTACGTTCTGTTACATCAGTCTGCCAAGACATGGTTCATAACTGACAGTCTGACATTTGGAGGAGCAGAACATTTGCGATGACTTTGGAAGTACAACTTATTGGAACCACGAGAGGACTTTTCAGTGAATCGAGCAACTGGCATGAGGACTTTGTTCCAGTAACAAATTGAAGGATGTATTCAGTGATTGGTGTTTACACAACCACATGTCGATGCAACTTACCCCATACTGTCAGTATATATGTGTCACCTGAAATTACTTCCTTTGACCAGTGTTTTTAACATAAAAGGTTTTGCTGTACTATGTTATAGTTCTGTGTAATGAAAATGTGTGGTCTTGGAGTTACAACGAAGATAATGGTCCAGAAGCATGTAAATGAGGACTCAGACATTTCAGATTTGTTCCGTTCTCTAATCATTAGGTGTAATGATATCAACAGGGTCATGTTGTTAAAGTGTACTGTTTTGTTGCAGTCTACATCCTAATGAGTCAATTGTTTAAGGATTGATACCAAGAGTTGATTTGGTATCAAGAGGATGGATTGTTATGGAAATTCTTGAACTGATGTATACTTAGTCCTATACATGTATAAATGGGTTACTAGTTAAAGGTACTGAGTCCCCATGTTTAGATAAGAAAAGGAATGTAGGAGATGGGGATCTGGGGTTTATACAGTGGGTATAGAAACGAATCACCCCCCTGTAAAATAATCACATTTTGTTGCTTTGCAGCCTGAAATGAAGACAGACACTGTTTTTGTTTCATTCAGCTGTATTTACTCAGTGCAACTTATAACATCCAAGTGAAAGATTTAACACCAACATGTCAGAAAAAAAATGAAAAATAAAAAAACAATCACTGAGTTGGAAAAAGGATCACCCCCTTGTTTCAGTATTTTGTTGAACCACCTTTTGCTTTAATTACAGCCTTTAGTCTGTTGGGATATGTCTCTGCTAACTTTGCACATCTAGACGTTGCAATATTTGACCACTCTTCCTTGCAGAACTCCTCAAGTTCAGTTAAATATGATGTTGACCGTTTGTGGACTGCTGTCTTCAAGTCATTCCACAGATTTTCAATGGGGTTTAAGTCTGGGCTCTGACTAGGCCATGCAAGGACATTCACCTTTTTCCTCCTTCAACCACTGTGTTATCAGTTTTGCTGTGTGCTTTGGGTCATTGTCATGTTGGAAGGTAAATCTTCTTCCCATTGACAACTTTCTAGCAGAGAGCAGCAGATTGTCCTACAGAATTTGACAGTATTTTGCCCCATCCATTTTTCCTTCTATCTTGACAAGTGCTCCAGTCCCTGCTGCAGAGAAACAACCCCATAACATGATATTACCACCTCCATGCTTTACTGTAGGAATGGTGTTATTTGGATGGTGAGCTGTATTGGATTTTCGCCAGACATATCGCTTGGCGTTGAGGCCAAACAATTCAATTTTAGTCTCATCTGACCATAACACCTTTTTCCACGTGGCCTTAGAATCTTCAAGGTGCGTTTTGGCAAAGCCCAGTGGTGACTGCATGTGGCCCCTCTTGAGGAGTGGTTTTTTTCTTGCAACCCTCCCATACAAGCCACATTTGTGGAGAATTTGTGATATTGTTGTCACATGCACACAATGACCACTCTTTGTCATGAATTCCTGCAACTGCTTCAGAGTTGCTGTAGGCCTCTTGGTAGCCTCTCTGACCAGTTTTCTCCTGGCTCTTTCATCCAGTTTGGAGCGACGTCCTGACCCAGGGAGTGTCTGTGTTGTACCAAATACCTTCCACTTCTTAATAATATACTTCACTGTGCTTCTAGGCACTGATAAAGCCTTTGAATTTTTTTTGTATCCATCTCCTGACTTGTGCCTGTCCACAACTTTATCCCGGAGATCTTTTGACAATGCCTTGCCACCCATAGTTGATTGTTGTCTTCAGTTGCACTACCAAGGACTGAAATGCTTCAGGAAAAGTTTGTTTCGTGCTGAGCTAATCAAAATGACCACAGCTGATCACAGTTGAAAGTCAATTGGCTTTGTGTGCTATTGAGAAGGTGATTACCTACACCTGGTTGGGTTTTTAGGTCAAGTCATTTTTAGGAGGGGGGTGATTATTTTTCCAACTCAGTGATTCTGTTTTTTAATTTGTAATTTTTTTTTCTGACAAGTTGGTATTATATCTTTCACTTGGATGTTATAAGTTGTAAATACAGCTGAATGAAAAAAAACTGTCCGTTTTCATTTCAGGCTGCAGAGCAACAAAATGTGATTATTTTACAGGGGGGTGATTCTTTTCTATACCCAATGTAGTCATTATTGACTGGTATCAGCAGATTATAGGGTTACTCATGAATCTGCCTATCTGTTATTTGTCCGGATGCTGGATGTCCTTTTCAGAGTTCAAAAGGTTACCTTTGGGGGAAGTAGGGACAATTGGCCTCTTTAGGTAAACACAACAATAAACATTATGTCAGGAAGGATAACGTGGGAGGACAGCCCACCCTTTGGGTAAAACCTATGTGACGTAAGACAGCAGGGCAGCATCTTACCACACCCCATTTAACTGTAATAAATATGTATCTACCTCAGAGATTCCTCATATGATTATTCTGTAAGCTTTTGACACGTCTCTCTATTTGCAAATAAACTGTACTTACTCCTTTAAGAGTGTCTATCGATGGAATTACCATAACAGGCGTCATACAATTGTCCCACCTATTATAAGACAATTTGTGATTGATTGATTCTTGCCATGGTTTAACGGGTACAGCCTCATGCTATGCCGGTACTTTCATGTTTCCAAGTTTACAAGAACACATCCTGGACTTGTTAATTGTGTCTTCGTCATTTATTACTCACACCTGATTCCCCTTGTTCCATTATGTGTTCCATAAATTTGTCCTCTGCTGGTCCTGTGTTGTCGTTCATTGTGCATGTACCTGGTGAGTTTTTTTTCTGCTCGCTGTTATATGTCAGTTCTTAACATTGTTTCAGTTTGTTTTGTATTCTGTGTTTGTTTTATTAAATTGACAATCGAATGCAAATAAGCCTGCGCCTGTTTCCTCCTCCTCACCACCACGTTACAATTCTACTGTCATTCCAAAATGCTGCTCTAATTATTGTCACTGTCAATGACGTTGGCTGGTCAGAATCAGAAAGATTTTAATTTCCAAGTAAGTTTCACAACAAACAATGAGTTTCTTCTGGCCATTGGTCCAACAATTTATACAAGAGGAATAGGGGAAATAAAAACAAATAAGAACAGTGGACTGAGCATAAAAATAGTAGACTGACTGAATGAATGACTAAAAAATAACAAAAAAATGAATGTAAGGTGAATGATTTTGGCCAGTTGAGGGTTGTGTATGTATGTGGGGAGGGGTTATAGATTTGTCCAGTTGAGGGTTGTCTGTGCGTGTGGGGAGCGGGCTATAGTCAATTTCATTCCGGGGGAATGTTCATGAGGCCTATTGCTGTAGGGAAGAAACTGCTCTTGTGGCGAGAGTTTTTGGTCCTGATAGACCTCAGCCTTCTGCCAAAGGGGACAGGCTCTGAACAGTCCACTTCCAGGATGAGAGGGATCAGCCCCAATCATTGCCGCTCGCCTCTGTGTCCTGGAGGTGTGTAGGCCATGTTGAGACTGCAGATTGCAGCCAATCACCCACTCTGCAGAGCGGATGATGCACTGCAGCCTGCCCTTGTCTTTGATAGCGGCTGCAGCGTATCAGATGGTGATGGAGGAGGTCAGCATGGACTCTATGATGACAGTGTAGAAATGCACCATCATACTGTAGTGGTTGACAGATTGAACTTTTTCAGCTGCCACAGGAAGTACATCCTCTACTACATCCTCTACATCCTCTTCATCCTCTTTGTAAGAGAGGTGATGTTCAGCTTGAGGTCCTGGGCGATGGCGGTGCCGAGAAAGTGAATGAACTCCACCGAGTTGACTGGGGAGCCACCCAGGGCGATGGGGGCCAGGGCAGCTGGGCTTCTCCTGAAGTCCACTATCATCTCCACAGTCTTTAGGGCGTTGAGCTCCAAGTAGTTCTGACTGCACAAGGACACCAGATGGTCGATCTTCCAACTGTAGGCAGACTTGTTTCCATCATCTGATCAGGGTGGTGTCATTGCAAACTTCAGGAACTTGACAGAGTGGTGACTGGAGTTGCCTTCTATTCAAAGCCTGAGGGCCTAGCCAATGAGCATTGAGCACAGCTAGATAATTTCTACCAAGATACTACCAAAGAAAAATTCAGATTGGATATTTTTCTCTTGGATATTAACCCTTCTTTTTCCATCACAAAATGAGGAAATTCAATAGGAAGATCATTACAATTAAGACAAAAAAATTTAAATCAATGAAAACAAAATTGCAACTTATAATATATAAAAATATATACAGATTTGTGTCCATCCTTGGTCCTCTCTGAGGACGTGGAGGGCCCTGACGGTTCCCCACTGTGTGATACTACAATACAGTTCAAGTTTGATGTCACTTAGAAATGTCATTGTTTTAGAAGGAAAAGCACATTTTCTGTCCATTAAAATACATGAAATTGATCAAAAATACTGTGCAGACATTGTTCATGTTATAAATGACTACTGTAGCTGGAAAAAGGAGATTTTTTTATGGAATGTCTACCTGCAGATGCATACAGAGGCCCATTATCAGCAACCATCAGTCCTGTGTTCCAATGGAATTATGTGTTTGCTAATTCAAGTTTATCATTTTAAAAGGCTATGTGAGCATTAGAGAACCCTTTTGCATTTATGTTAGCACAGCCAAAAACTGTTGTGCTGATTAAAGAAGCAATAAAACAGGCCTTCTTTAGACTAGTTGAGTATCTGGAGCATCAGCAATTGTGGGTTCGATTGCAGGCTCAAAATTTCCTAATAAAACAAATAACTTTCCTCTGAAACTCATCAGTCTGTACTTGTCCTGAGAAATGAAGGCTAGTCCATGCAAGAAATTGCCAATAAACTGAAGATCACGTACAACACTGTGTACCAGTCCCTTCAAATAACAAACTGGCTCGAACCAGATCTGAGCATGAGGACAAATACATTAGTGTCTAGTTTGAGAAACAGATGCCTCACAGGTCCTCAACTGGCAGCTTCATTAAATAGTACCTGCAAAACCCCAGTCTAAGTGTCAACAGTGAAGAGGCAACTCTGGGATGCTGGCTTTCTAGGCAGAGTTGCAAAGAAAAAGCCATATCTCTGACCAGGCATGTGCACAGGTAAGGCTCAACCTGTGCAGAGCACATGCCCCTTTGCTATCTAGTGCCCTTTCCAGGTGACATGTGCCCGTCCGCCTTGGTGACGTGCACACGCACACAGACGGGGCATGCTTCGTCCATCTACTTTGCGAGCGTCACTCACCCTAATGGGCATACGTGGTCCGTTTTTTATGTGTGTCACTCACTCCAACACATCGTCCGTCCATGTGAGCCGACAACTCCATCTTTTATTTATCAAATGCAACGAATAACAGAGCATCATTCTGAACAATAAAATTCTTGTGACATGGCATGTGACATATACGCAGTAGGCATTAAGAAATATACTGAACAAAATTATAAACGCAACACTTTTGTTTTTGCCCCCATTTATCATGAGCTGAACTCAAAGATCTAAGACTTTCTCTATGTACACAAAAGTCCTATTTCTCTCAAATACTGTTCACAAGTCTGTCTAAATCTGTGTTAGTGAGGACTTCTCCTTGGCCGAGATAATCCATCCACCTCACAGGTGTAGCATATCAAGATGCTAATCAGACAGCATGAGTATTGCACAGGTGTGCCTTAGGCTGGACACAATAAAAGTCCACTCGGAAGTGTGCAGTTTCACTGTATTGGGGGTTCCGGGGGGGACCGAAAACCAGTCAGTATCTGGTGCGACCACCATTTGCCTCACGCAGTGCAACACATCTCCTTCACATAGAGTTGATCAGGTTGTTGATTGTGGCCTGTGGAATGTTGGTCCACTCTTCAATGGCTGTGCGAAGTTGCTGGATATTGGCAGGACCTGGAATACTGTCGTATACGCCGATCCAGAGCATCCCAAACATGCTCAATGGGTGACATGTCCGGTGAGTATGCTGGCCATGCAAGAATTGGGATGTTTTCAGCTTCCAGGGATTGTGTACAGATCCTTGCAACATGGGGCCGTGCATTATCATGCTGCAACATGAGGTGATGGTTGTGGATGAATGGCACAACAATGGGCCTCAGGATCTCGTCACGGTATCTCTGTGCATTCAAAATGCCATCAATAAAATGCACCTGTGTTCGTTGTCCATAACACACGCCTGCCCATACCATAACTCCACCGCCACCATGGGCCACTCGATCCTCAACGTTGACATCAGCAAACCGCTCACCCACATGACGCCATACACGCTGTCTTCCATCTGCCCTGTACAGTGAAAACCGGGATTCATCCTTGAAGAGAACACCTCTCCAAAGTGCCAGAAGCCATCGAATGTGAGCATTTGCCCACTCAAGTCGGTTACGACGACGAACTGTAGTCAGGTCAAGACCCCAATGAGGACGACAATCATGCAGTAGAGCTTCCCTGAGACGGTTTCTGACAGTTTGTGCAGAAATTCTTTGGTTATGCAAACCGATTGTTGCAGCAGTTGTCCGGGTGACTGGTCTCAGACGATCTTGGAGGTGAAGATGCTGGATGTGGAGGTCCTGGGCTGGTGTGGTTACACGTGGTCTGCAGTTTTGAGGCCGGTTGGATGTACTGCCAAATTCTCCGAAATGCTTTTGGAGAAGGCTTATGGTAGAGAAATTAACATTCAATTCACGGGCAACAGCTCTGGTGGACATTCCTGCAGTCAGCATGCCAATTGCACGCTCCCTCAATTGCGACATCGGTGGCATTGTGCTGTGTGATGGAACTGCACATTTTCAAGTGGCCTTGTATTGTGGCCAGTCTGAGGCACACCTGTGCAATACTCATGCTGTCTGATCAGCATCTTGGGTCTGCTTGTCAGGAAGTCCAGGATCCAGTTGCAAAGGTAGATGTTAAGAACCAGGGTCCGGAGCTTGGGAATGAGCATAGCAGGCACAATCACTGCATGAAAAGGCCTGTTTCGGAGTGTCCCCATACAAGTAAATATCTTTGTAATGATGACAGGTAAAAGGCCAGTACAGAGAAGTTGCGATATAAAATTTTTAACCAGTCATAAGAAGTCAGCTCTTGACATTTCTGGAAACTCCTCAAACTTTGCACATGCAAATTAGTTCTTAACACTTGTCTTTTGTCCTCATTCTAATTTCAACAGTTTACACTCAGCAGGCAACCTAAAGTTAAAAAGCAGTATACTTAATGTGTTGTACTTTTGGACAAAAAGTAGCATAGAAATAGTTCATTGAGTGAAATAACCCAGTTATTTTAAAATGTTGCATACTTGTATATATTTTAAATCAAATAATTGTATCCATTTTAACACACTGAAAAATATTTAGTACATTTTATGGTTTTAAAATAATTTTGAAAGTGCAACAAAAGTTGTTCCAAAATAATATTTTTATTGTTTACAAGTGTGTAGCTCTTAACCATGGCAACAAAGGAAAAATGAAATAACAAAGGAGTCATTGAATAAAAGGCTTTATAAAAAGGCTGGTTGAGGATTCAGATTCACAAGATGTTTGATGTTATATTGCAAAGTTCAAGAAACAATGTCAGCTGAACAATGGCAAGATCCTTGTTTGGATATAATAATGTAAACAAAATAACTCCCGCACCGAGTCTGCGTAACTTGCTATAAGAATTTAATAACGTTTCGGTACCAAGATTTCAACAGTTTACACTCAGCAGGCAACCTAAAGTTGGTACCGAAACGTTGTTATTAAATTCTTATTGCTAGTTACGCAGTCTGGGTGCGGGAGTTCTTTTGCTTACTTGAATCGACCATTGGTCTTCTCCAATGCACCAGTCGATCTACAGGTGTGCAAAAGTTTGGTTTCTAAATGAATATAATAATGTGAAAATCCTATGCAGATCCTCTATCTTCATTTGACATGACAAACAGCTTTTTACGGGGAAGACAAATTATATCAGAAGTAATTGCAAATGAAACACTGGTCAGTTGGTTATTCTCACTCTTTTCAGTCTCTATTGATTTCCTCTCTGCTTTTGTCTTAGCTTGTGTCGGCAAATATCTTTGTGCACACTGCCGCATTGGCCAGTTTCTCTGTTGGCGATCATCTGCCTTGCGCTTTGACATTATAGCGACTTGACTCAAGTCCGTCATTTGACTGGACTCAAGTCCGTTGGAGCAAATTACGTTTAAGGTGTTAAATAAATAAAAGAGCGGAGATGACACATTGTTTTCCGATTATGGTTCAAAACAGGACGGTGACGGTCTAGGCACAGACTATATGTTTCGATGGCCAATCAAATTAATGGAAGTAGGAGGGCGTAGTGATGGAAAACTAAATAACCCAATCTGGCGAAGAAAACCAGGTGTGAGGGCGTGACGATTTTCAATGACCAGTGAAATTAAGAGGATTGGAGTTCACTATAACCCTGCTTATTTTTTAAACTCACGAGAACATTTTACTTCGCAATTGTGTTTTACTGACGGTTGTAATCAAAGTCTAAAATTTCAGTAAAGCGTCGACAATGCATTCCAGCAATTTCTACTCTACTCGCCAAGCCATGGAAATGGCTAATGAAAACGCGACAACAGTTCAAGGCAGTCCAAGTAATTGTGTTACTACAAATCAAGGTAAGAGTCGACTAAGAGCTTGCTTACTTGCAGTATGTGCGGCAATGAGTTGTTTCGTGTTTCAGCTATCTAGCTTGCTGGGTACCGTTGTTACATACATAAAGCAATATGAAGCGCATTGTAAATAGATAACTAACCCTAGTAAAACATTATATAGAAATATTTATACACATACATACCTAGCAAATTAACCAGACGATTGACTGTATTTCTAACAGCTTGCTCCATGGAAGGCCCGGGGCCTGGTCTTATTGAGCGAAATATATTATCTGTAAGTTGAAGGTTTAACTACAGCACCTACTACTGTTATATTTGTGCGGTTTGAAATTTTATAATTTCTTTGCTAATTGCCAGGATTTACCCCATTTTCATAGCGTGCGGTCGGAGACCTACACAATACTGCTGGT
The DNA here is from genome assembly GCA_016801175.1 of Esox masquinongy. Taxonomy (NCBI): domain Eukaryota; kingdom Metazoa; phylum Chordata; class Actinopteri; order Esociformes; family Esocidae; genus Esox; species Esox masquinongy. Next base: position 140,367 of record JACXGI010000347.1, read on the forward strand.
GAGGATGAAAAGTATAGGCCGCATGAAAGGGGAATGTGAATTTATATTACCTTAAAAATGTTAAAATAGTCAAAAGAAATAAACCAATAAGTGTGTGGTGGCTGCGTGAAATGGAACATTCATCATGCAAATGTATTAAACAAGATTAGTCTTAGGTTGTCTGGATTGTGGGCTTTGGGGAGGAATAATTTGGCGGGAATAACACTACAATAAACACTTACCTAGTTATATGAATTGGTTAACATCTTGTTGTTGAGTTTAACTTGAATAATAACTTGTTAATTACCATTTATCTATAGACATATGTATATGTAGAAGGGGCATGACAAAAAGATTTTCACATTTATTGCTTTACTGCATTGGTTGAATATGTACATCATCTGCGATAGATGGCTCCAATACTGTACTGAAAAAGGAATGTTTTGTCTTTCATATCTCAGGTAGAACAGTCGACACAACACTGGTGTGCTGGGATTAGTGGTAAATCACATTAGTCTAAAATGTATTGATGAAGAATGGAGCTGGACTGACTTTGAAGGTAAAAAATAGCCTGACTGCAAACTCTAACATTGAGGATTATAAAGCATATTATAATTGCTGATACACCACACATGACTTCTCATATGCAGCTGCAAGCCGATACTGGACACAAAGGGAGAAACATTGTTCGTTGGACAACCTGGACAAAGCAGCAAAGACAAACATCAAACAGCGGACACGGTGCCGCAAGCGACAGGTTTGTTTATAAATGTGTAGAAAGAAAAAACATGTTTTGAGAATGTTTGATTTATATTTGATTGGAAGTGGTGACTAATCTATCTTACTAAATAAAATAAGGCCACATCTAGAATGGGTGTATATCCATTTTTATATGAAGGTAAAACAGCGACAAAAGTTTTTTATTTGTAAAAGAAATTTGCACACTTGTAAAAAAAAGATTTGCAAACTTGGAATTACTTTTGTACTTGTATAAAAATGTGCATAGTATAACTAACTTGATATTTGGAATCTTGCTACACATTAATAACACTTGCCAATGTAAAATACGGACACTTAGACTTTTGTTACTAATATTTTGCTGGAACTGTGACAAAATGATTTCTATTTGTAAATCACTGTCTGCAGTTGTACGTTTCACAGCGGTTAGAAACGTTTTCATGTTTTAACCAATTTGAGTAGATTCTGGAACACAAGTGTTTTAACTCATAGTGATGTATTGCAGAGGAGGAAAAACAGGTTTCAGCATGGTCAGCTTCTCCTACCCGCTCGTACCTCAGTTGTTGATACTATACCCAAACCTTTTATCCAGTTAGTTCAGCGTGACAATGCATTTGAAAAGAACAAAAAACTTGTGCAAAGTGAATTTCTATTATTCTCGTGGTAAATGCATATCCATGTCAAAGGCAAAACGTTGAGTAGCCATGTAAATTCCTTGCTAGTTGCTAGATTTAGTAATTTATCTAGTAGACTTCAGTAAAACGTTGTGCATTGTGCATCTAGCTAGGTGGAAAAATCATCTAAAAGGTTTATCCCATGAAAACTGAGGTACGAGAAGCCGACCGTGCTTAGCCATGTTTTTCTTACTCTGCATCATTATGAGTTGAAACTCTGGCACTGCGTGTTCCAGAATCTACTCAGATTGGTTAAAAGGTGAAAATGTTATGTTCACAATGCATTCAGTTCATTGAAAGAAAAAGTTATGGCCTGCCAATCAAAGTCCTCATGGGTATATCTGCTTGCAAACATATTTTACAAATAAAAAAACTTATGTCACATAATTTTAATAGGTATTTGAATTTATCCTAACACATTTAGCTTCCTTAAATGTGAAGCGTATGACTTGTTGTAATGTTTGGACCGCTCTAGATTTTTACAGTTTGACATTGTACTGTTTTGACATTGTCAATTCATTGTCTACTGTACTTTCACAGGCTTTGGTTAGTTGGCTGAAGGAACTCTTGGCTGAAGAGAAGTTGCAGTTTGAAGGGCAACTGAGGACATGATGTCTGATATGGAGACTGACCCCTGGATTTTTGGTTTCCTCTCCTAGCTGGCTTTCTGCTGAGTTTGAGTACCTGAGCAAATCAGCTGACGAGGCGTTGCCAAAACGACCACCACAGCCCTACCCTGGACAGCTGATTGCTCAGAACATTTAAAGAGAAGAGAAGCTGTGGTTTACCGGGCAACTGAGGACATGATGTCTGGTGTGGATACTGGATTTTTGGTTTCCTGATCAAATTAGCTGACCAGCGAAGGTTACTTGCACTGGACTGATTTACACAAACACACACACACACACTCACACTCAAGTCTCAATTGCTGCTACCAGACACTCTACTTTATATAGTTTTTAGTATCTTTATTAGGGTTTAGTTATTTTGTTGTCCATTACTTAAAATATATTGCTATTTGTTTTTAGCCTTTCTTGAAAAGGGGGAGGGGGGTTATGGGGTAGAAGTCGTGAAATATCCGAATGTCTTTACTGGTGGACACTCTTTAAAAGTCAAGGTCTGGAATCATTGCCAGTCACAATCTGTTATCTATTGATATGTTAATCCCTCACAGCAGGGGGTGGGGTTGTGACAATGGAGAGGTTTGTGTGTCGCGATATGTCCTAATGCCCAGTGGTGGGGTTTCCTTAAAAGTAGGGAAGAGTAAAAGAATGTCCCATGCTGGAGCTGTTACCAGTCAGGATTCTAACTGTTCTTGACTGTTGATAGTTCCTTTGCGGTTCCTCTTCGTGAATAGTCGCAACATAAACCGGCTTTGGAGTGTTGAGTAATTAAAGACTAGTTCTCACGACTGGCCTGGAATTGGCAACATTTATAGAGGTGTCAAGATAACTAGGAAACAGGTATTTGGTGCAGTGAATAGTGTTGAATAATGTTGCTGAGCTGTATTGCACGAACAGCATCCTCATCTATGTGTTACCCTTTTCCAGGTGGTAGAGGGTGGTGTGTGCCGTCAGGGTGATGGCATTGTCCGTACATCTGTTGGGGGGGGTCTGCAAATTGAACGGGGTCCAAGGTGTCAGGAAGGGTCGAGCAGCCGCTCGAAGCACTTCATAATGATGGAGGTCAGTGCTACCAGGTGGTAGTAATTCAGGCAGGTGATGGAAGGCTTCTTTGGTACGGGGACAATGGTTGTCTGCTTGGAGCAGGTGGGGACTGCAGACTGTTTCATGGAGAATATAGAGGTGAATACCTCGGCTAGCTAGTCGGCAAACCCCCTGAGGACACAGCCTGGAATGCTATCTGGCCCTGGTGACTTCCGAGGGTTCACACTTTTGAAAGCTCTCCTCCCGTCAGCCGTGACTAGGGACAAAGAGCAGTTGTTCTGGTCCTCAGCAAGTGGACGGGACAGGCATCACTGCACTTTAGGGAGTTTTTCCTAGCCACTGTGCTTCAACACTCTTGTTGCTTGCTCCTTGGTGTTTCAGGTAGGATGTTTTGTAAAAGCACTTTGTGACTGTTACGAAAACTGTGGCTCTAGCAGTCTAGGGTGGATGGTACAGAGACCCGTAACATAAAACTTATGCAAATTAGTATAGTGTAAATGAACAGTGAGAACAAACGACACAGACAACCAAAGCTACCGTCAAACATAAAATGTTTATTATGAACACACGGTAAAGGGGGTAGAGAAAAGGGGCTGAGCTGGACCCAAGAAATGAAATAATATAGTCAAAACACCCCTAAACTGAACTTGCCTGCCTCAAGAACCGCTTAGCTGACTACTAACCAATACAAAAATACAGTGGGTGGTCCGCTCAGTTCTAACTAGTGTTTTTAGACAAAGTTTTCCTACGGGTTGTGTATGCCCAAGGGCGCCTTGCTAAAAAACCCTTTTCCCAGGGACACAGGGATAAACAAAAACACACAGGTCGAACAAGGACTAAACAGCACACAGCAAACAATTGACTAGACAACACCAAACAAAACACCACAGCAATACATACTCACATGAAACAGGACAAAGTGAGATGTATGTGCTAAACTAAGTGATGTATGTATGAACAAAGTGTCTGTCTATCAATAAAAGGTATGTATCTCAAGAGTGTCTATGTCCATGTGGGGTAAATCAAAAGAGTCTCTCGGGGAGAACCAACTGACTGGGTTTTTAAACCAGGGATGTGTGATGCGATTGGGTAATGGAAAAAGGAACAGATGGTGCAATTAGGAGGGGTGTCCACCGATTGGTCCACCTCAGAAGTCAGGCGATGCATTCATGACTGCCAGGTGGGAAACACCAACGAGCACAATTAGGAACATAAGGGACACCTGAGGAAACGGCAAGAGGGGAAAAAACACAAACGGGCATACAGGATACCCTTAAAAGAGCAAACTTACTATGGTTTGCGACACAAGACATGAAAAGTATACAGAACACTTTAAACGTGCAAAGGCATCCCCACACGATAGGAAAAAAATCATACATCTCTAAACACGAGACAATCATAATAACGTTTCATATGTCTCTGCAAGGAAGATAGGGCTTACTTTGTCAGCACACAGGCGCCATGTAGGCGCTCACGAAAGCGACTCACGTAGTCTAATACACTGTCCTTTGTACACAATTCTTCTGATAAAAACTGATCCTTAAGGACATTCATAGGTCCTCTGACTGTGTGTCCAAACACTAGTTCAGCCGGGCTGAACCCTAGGGATTCCTCTACCTTCTCACGGACAGCAAACAAAACTAGAGGAACTCCCTCATCGCAATCTTTCTCGGATTCCAAACAATATTTACCGAGCATAGACTTCAGTGTCTGATGCCACCGTTCAAGCGCACCCTGAGATTCTGGGTGATATGCGCTTGACACATGATGCGTTATTGACAAGGTCTTTAACTCCTGTTTGAAAAGCTTAGAAAGGAAATTTGAACCTTGATCAGTTTGTACCACCTTTGGTAACCCAAATGTTGAAAATAATTTAATCAATGCTTTGCTCACCACTGGAGCAGTAATCCTTTGCAGAGGAAAGGCCTCTGGGTATCGTGTGGCCACATATATAATCGTCAACAGAAACTGGTTACCAGCTTTTGTTTTCGGTAATGGTCCAACACAATCAACAACCACATGTTCGAAGCGTTCGCCTATGGCGGGTATGGGACAGAGGAGCGGGAGGAATAACCTGGTTTGGTTTTCCAGTTACCTGACAGGTGTGGCATATCCGACAGTACTGAGCCACATCCTGTTTTAAACCTGGCCAAAATAAATGTCGCAGCTCCTGATCATAAGTCTTGGTGACTCCCAAATGACCGGACCACTGGTGATCATGAGCAATGGATAAAACAGTTTGTCGAAAGGCTGTAGGAACCACTATTTGGTAAATAGCATTCAAATGTCCAATGTGCCTGAACACGTGTGACGGCACAAGCGGGGAACACATGTGGATAACTCTGTGCCAGCTCCTCCGAAAGAGACTGGTCACTTTTATCCAACATCTCCAATATGGGTATTACCTTTCCACCGGCAATATCGTTGCCCATTACAAATGTCACCCCTTTTACTGGCAACATAGGACGTTCTGCAACTCTGAACAATCCACTGACTAGCTCAGAGTGTACGTTCACAAAGTGCAATGGCACTGGGACAATTCCCATTTCAATTCCCTGGACTAACACACTGGATCCACAGTATGTATTTTCGGAGAAGGGCAACACGTCAGATAGGATGAATGACTGCGCCGCACCAGTATCTCTAAGGATCCTAACCGGATGCTGAGAAGCATCGTTATCTTATAGGGACACAAATCCCTCAAATATGAATGGTTCATAACTGCGATCTGAGACTGGGACCTTTAAACCACATTTGCCATGAGGCACCTGTCGTTTCTCTGACCTAACAACAGTACGAATTAGCCCAACACCTGTTGGCGGCTTGGCGTGCAGAGGCGTCCCTTGTTTGCGTTTCAGCAGGAAGCACTCATTAACCATATGTCCTGGCTGATGACAATAAAAGCATTGACGTATGTCTTTTGGCCGAGTTTGATGGACTGTTGGTCGACTAGGGCTAGGAGCCGGTGGCTCCGCAGCCCTACTCTCCGTACGAGCTGAAAATACGCTCTTGTGCATCAACACAAATTAGTCTGCCAATACAGAAGCTTCCGACAGTGAGTGCACTTTCTGTTCATTTAGGTAAACAACAATGCGTTCAGGTAAGCAAGTTTTAAACTCCTCCAACATGAGTAACTCCCGAAGAGAATTAAATTCAGTCACATTACAAGCAGTGAGCCATTTGTCAAACAGATTTCCTTGTCTGTAGCAAACTCCACGTAAGTCTGGGTAGATGACTTTTTATGGGATCTAAATCTCTGTCGATATGCCTCTGGAACAAGCTCGTAGGCACGAAGAACAGTTGCTTTGACCACGTCATAATTCAGACTGTCTTGAAGAGGTAGCACTGACAAAACCTCTTGGGCTTTTCCTGTCAATTTACACTGGAGCAGTAAGCACCATACCTCTTCAGGCCATTTCAATGCTATACGCTCAAACACACTAAAAAAAGAGTCAACCTCAGACTCTCTGAACACTGGTACCAAGGCGATCTGTCTGCTGATATCAAAAGTAGTAGAAGACCCCGCTGGTGAGGATGGCTCACTAGCAGGCACAGCACGAGCAGAGGCTAACCTCGCTGTCTCTGCCTCCAGTTCCATAATACACAACTCTTGGTCAAGTTCCAGCTTACGCAGCTCCAGTTCTTGATCAAGTCTACGTGTCTCCTGCTCTAGCCTACGCGTCTCTTGATCTATCAAAAAAAGTATGTATCTCAAGAGTGTCTATGTCCAGGTAAATCAAAAGAGTCTCTCTGGGAAAACCAAATGACTGGGTTTTTAAATCAGGGATGTGTGATATGATTGGGTAATGGAAAAAGGAACTGGTGGAGCAATTAGGAGGGGTGTCCACTGATTGGTCCACCTCAGCAGTCAGGCGCTGTACTCATGACTGCCAGGTGGGAAACACCAATGAGCACAATCAGGAACATAAGAGACACCTGGGGAAACGGCAGGAGGGGAAAAACACAAACATAACATAACCCTCACACAAAAATGTGTACAGTCAGTCGTCGACTTACAACGTATTGTGACTTATGTCCGCACGGACTTACGACCGTCCGCGACCGAAGTAAAAAAAAAAATTCTCGTATGCCAGCGTGGTACCGTGCAGTAGGGATATGCATTGGACTATATTTTACTATCCGAATAGTATGTGTTGTTATTCAAATAGTATTCGGTTAACCAAAATAAGTTTTTAATAACTACCGATACCACATGAGCGCTTCTACATAACGTGCATAGGACAGGGTTTTGTTCTCATGTACAGTGCCTTGCGAAAGTATTCGGCCCCCTTGAACTTTTCAACCTTTTGCCACATTTCAGGCTTCAAACATAAAGATATAAAACTGCAATTTTTTGTGAAGAATCAACAACAAGTGGGACACAATTATGAAGTGGAACGAAATTTATTGGATATTTCAAACTTTTTTAACAAATAAAAAACTGAAAAATTGGGCGTGAAAAAATTATTCAGCCCCTTTACTTTCAGTGCAGCAAACTCTCTCCAGAAGTTCAGTGAGGATCTCTGAATGATCCAATGTTGACCTAAATGACTAATGATGATAAATAGAATCCACCTGTGTGTAATCAAGTCTCCGTATAAATGCACCTGCTCTGTGATAGTCTCAGAGGTCCGTTTAAAGCGCAGAGAGCATCATGA